>JACEGR010001825.1:0-150661 GCA_014170235.1 Listronotus bonariensis | reverse complement strand
AGTGTAGCAAAACACTTATAATTTTGTTTAACAAACAGCACACACTTTAAAATATATACACAATAAAAAGTTAAAATATTATTATCCCTAAACGTGGATCTACAGGATTCTAATGGAGCGAGTCCAAATATCAGGCGAATTATGCGTTTTTGTGCCAAAAAAACGCGATTAACTTCCACGCCTTTTCCCCAAGTCACAATATTGTTGGATAAGTGACTGTACACCAGCGAATAGTATACAGTCAATAAACCATTTTTCTACAGAGAAGATTTCATTTGAAAGATGGCATAAAAGGCAGAGTTTAGTTTTTACACACATGCTCGATATGACACTTAAAATTTAGGTTTTCATCAAGCCAGGTTCTTAAAAACTTCGCATGTGGCGAGAAGTCCCAATCTAGTGAAATAGGTCTATTTATATGTAAATTTAAAAAAACGGTTTTATTAATGTTTAGAATAAGCTGATTACGCTGGCACCAAGTTTCAAGCTCGTCAGATGCTTTTTAGCCATACACAATAACTCTTCGGGAGTACTTGCCGATAACGTAATTGTTGTATCGTCCGCAAACATAGTTAATTTTCCCTTAGTTATGTAGTCAGGCTGATCGTTAACATACAACATAAATAAAAAGGGTCCTAAAACTGATCCCTGAGGCACACCCATTGACACATCCTTATTACAAGAGTCGCTATTTTTGTATCTTACAAACATACTTCTATTAGACATATACGAATCGATAATAACCAAGGCAGTTCCCCTTATACCAGAATTAAATAATTTGGTCAATAGAAAAGTCTTGTTTACCGTATCAAAGGCGCTTGTTAAATCAAATACCATACATAACACATACTTTCCCTTATCCAATTCACTATATGCAAAGTTCAATACATCATAAGAAACTGTCTCGATTGATTTGTACTTTATGAAGCCATGTTGGCAGTGAGTTATTATTTTGTTTAAATTAAAAAGTTGATTAAATTTTCATAGAGAAACTTTTCAAAAACCTTGGAGAAAATACTTTGTCTATAATTAGACGGACTTAACGGATCGTCCTTTTTGTAAATTGGTGTTACCACTGCTTGCTTTAATACATGCGGAAAAGTGCCCTGATTTAATGATCTATTAATTGAATAAGTTAGAGGTAATGAGACGCGGTTGTATATTATTTTTAACATTTGGGAGTTTATGTTATCAAATCCTGAGGAAGGTTTGCTCTTTAAAGAACTAATGATAGAAATAGCATTTTCTTGGGTTATGTCAAGAATGACAATACTACGTTCTATAGACTTTATACTGGTAGGTGGCAGTGACATATTCTGACCGTAAGCCGGTAACAATTTAGTGTGTGTAACCAAGCCAAAATATTCTACAAAATGATCAGAAATTTCTTGAGAAGTAGTAGATATTCTGTTACCAATGCGCAAAGTAATGTTTAATTTTGTGTTTTTGTTATTTCGGTTTAAACTCTCGTTTACACAATTCCATATTTCCTTGGTTTTGTTTGGGGCATTATTTATTTTAAGTCTATAGTAACCCTGTTTTGCTTTTGTTATATTAAGCCTATATTCCCCCTTTTTCTTACGATATAATTAATTTAACTCTGCGCACTTAGTGCGACTCAGTAGATAATAAAGCTCGTCAAGTTCATTCCTTAGCTGCACTAAATGTGGTCCGTACCACTTATTTGGTTTTACTTTTGAATTACTTAAAGGTCTGCTTAATTTAAAAGGACAATTACAGTTTAAAAAGAAATTTAGGGTGTCAATAAAATGGGACCAAGCGTCGTTTGCGTTCGAAAACTCAAATAAGCTCGACCAGTCCGTCGATCCTACGTCATGAGCAAAATTGTATAAATTTTGGGAACTAAGATTTCTGCTTAGGCTACGTTCGCAATTATCAGTATTTTCTTTTAAAGTATCAGAATAATTATACACATTTATTACGTGAGCAGAATGGTCACCCAAGTGGGGATTCACTCTCCGGCACTTATAATTCTTGCTCGGTAGGATGGTGCAAACATAATCAATCGCACTGACACACTGCTTACCAAATTGGTTACTAGCAATTCTAGTTGGCATAGATGTTGCAACATCTAAACTGAAAGATTTGAAAATATCACAGAGAATTGATTTTTAGTCGACTAGTTTAAAAAATTAATATTAAGATCACCGGTAACAATTATGTAAGATGAAGACTTCAAAAGTAACTCTATAGCTTTAGCAAAAATATCAAAAAACATCTCAATATCACCCGTAGGGGGCCTATATGCACAGAGAATAGATATTTGTTTGGAGATTGTTACGCTACACATTTCAATACAGCATTCCACAGACATACTCTTTGGATATTTTATGGATTTTAAGTTACTCTTAGTATCATTCCTAATATATATAGCAAATCCACCCTGTCGGTAGTTTGTTCGGCTAAAATGGGAAAAGAGAGTAAAATTTGGAATATCTACACTGGCCACATCAGTGTTCGATAACCAATGCTCCGTTACACACAATATGTCAATCTTCTCAGCATCCAAAAATACAACTATACTATTAAGCTTATTAAGAATACGTCCAAAACGTTCACATGAAAAACAATAACACTATTACTAGTACAAGTCACAACAAGTGTGTACTCCATTTAATACTCCAACAGATGTAGCTGGGATAGTCGTGGATACAGAAAATTAGAACTTTCGGTTTCATGAGATAAAAGTGGAGAATTTAAATTATTTATTACGTTTTCCGATTTATTAATAGCATTTTTAATAAACTCTATCACAATATCTTTTGCTACACTAGTTGCAGATTCTGTAAGAGTATCAAGATTATT
Organism: Listronotus bonariensis; assembly: GCA_014170235.1. Taxonomy (NCBI): domain Eukaryota; kingdom Metazoa; phylum Arthropoda; class Insecta; order Coleoptera; family Curculionidae; genus Listronotus; species Listronotus bonariensis. The sequence continues at coordinate 147,835 of JACEGR010001825.1, read as the reverse complement.
TGATGTATTACTTGTAGCCATGGGTTGACTACCAAATTTAGTAGTATTGTGATGTTCAGCAATATTAAAATGCTGTGACAAGGACCTTAATATACCTCTGTTATAAACTGGACTGCACCGAACATAGTGCGCAATCAGTTTACACAAGTTGGGTAGACTTAATCGATAATACCTAGATTTCTTTACATTTGTTATTATTCTTACGGATACATTATTTTTGATACATAATTCTCTGAGAAACATAATATCTTATAGAGCATGTTTGGTTTTGAAACGTCACATTTATAACAAACTATGAGATTTGTAAATTTCCCAATAGACAGCAAGCTTTCTATGTAATAGTGCTTGGACCAATAATGAAATGGACTTTAAATAAGAACATTTTAAAAACCTTTTAGGGGGTTCCTTCTGACGAGTCTAACACGAATGTTCATACCGCTATATATGAAAGCGGCGCTTTAACCCAGTCTGTCAATGTCAAATGTCTCAGACGTCAGACTTGGCGAACGTGTCACTTTTTGTGTCGGACAAGTTTATCACAATGCTTTACATACATTTTTTTAAACATTTTGCCAAAAATCGTAAGGGTTATAGTCCGATACCCAAAACATGTGTTAAAGACTTATGTTTTTATGACTGTATGGTTATATCTTTAATACTAACTGAGATACCCGCTGTTCCAACCAAAATGGTACACCCTGTACAATAGGGTGGTTCACGTTTTGGTTCAGGTTCCTTATTGGCTCTGAAATTTGCTAGATATCTTTATCTAGAATCTAAGAATACATGTTTAACATAATTCTTAAAGCATAATATGTTTTTAATGATGTTAAAAAAATATTTTTACCAATTATTACTTAATTTGTATGTCTGAAAGTTTCTTTAACCATTTAAAAACTGCTCGCCTATGGCCAATTTCCGATTAAATATAGCGCGCTGGTAATATTGGCATTCGGAAACGTTTATAGTAGTACTGGCGAAACCTACGTTATAAAAGGATAATAAAATGGTGTTCGCAAATCAAAAGAGCTCAAGTGTAACAACGCAAGGCTTACACGGCTGTATCAGCTAAACGCAGATACTAACTATACTTTGGCCACTATAAATTGAAAATGAATACCTAGTAAGTTACTCAGGTTACTCTAGTTTTAAACCAATAAAAAACATTTTTTATAGTGGTAACTAGGGTTACTGACTTTTTAAACCAATGAAATACATTTTTTTGTTTAGGTGTTTTTCTCAATTTATAGTGAACAGAGTATAGAAGTATTTTTGGTATTTAAAAATATTGTATTGTATATAGTTGCGATAAAGGTATGAAAAACACGCATTTGGAAAAAACATATTACTGTATCAGATAAACTTTATTTACCAATAACACCAGAGAACGGTAGGTTTTTTTTTTCTAGAGAAAACTTATTATCTTTTTTCTAAAAGAAACATTGTACCCATCCGTTTTAAAAGAAGTTGGATTAATAAAACTGCTGTGAATTTGGGAGAAAACGGTAAGGATATCTGTTTACTCTAAAAGGAACTTTAATTTTTCTTAAGATAAAGATTTTTCATCCCCGGAGACTAAAAATATGATAATAATATATGGCAGAAGTAGATAACTGTAAAAGTTTTGTTTTTTCAAATTATTTAATCTATAACAGTTATGTGTTTTCCCTTTTGCCTTGTTTATTCCTATATTACAATTAATGATGTAATATTTAATTAACTTCCAAAGAAAACTTCTAGTATCTGCGTTTTAACTGAGCAATCCTTGCGTTGATACACTTTAGCTCTCTGACTTCCATTTTATTTATTGTTTATAATGAATTATTTTTAGACATTATTCTAATATCCTCTAATAACGCAAGTTATCGCCAGTACCGCCCTAAACGTAGCCAAATTACATTATTACCAGTGCGCTATATTTATTTGGAAATTAGCCATAGGCAGGCGATTTTTAAATGGTTATACAAACCTTCAGACATACAAATTAAGTAATATTGTTGAAGGAAACATTTTTGCCATTATTATAAACACATAAGGCTGGCTGTAAGCATTATGTAAAATATGAATTTTAGACTTTTTAATCACTCGAAAAAAATCAATAAAATTAAGATATTTAGCAAATTTCAGAGCCAATAAGAAACCTGAAGATAAAAAGTTAAGGAGTTTAGATTTTAACACAAGTTTTCGTAAATCCAGAGGCATATTTTAAAAACTGTCCGAAAACGATTTGAAAAAATAGTTTTTGTTCCACCCTACTGTACAAGTCTAAAACAAAAATTTGTAATAACACAACACAGTACAAACATGCATTTAAAATAAAATAAATTAGTGTATTTATTTTGTCATGACGAGAGAACACATATAATATTATATTTTAGGGCTTTATCGTTTCAATTACATGCCATGTTAAATTGGTATAGCACGGCGTCGAAAATGTATTAAACCAGACATACATTTATTTTATCGTTTTTGAACAAAACGACAGATATTTAGAATAAAATTATATCCTTTTATTACGTTTTATTATTGTGTCATAATACCATTAACATCATATCTGCAAGAAACGAGTTTCGTTACAATATTTTGTTTAAACAAAATATTATTTGGCTTTTCTTCAAAATAAAATTAAAAGAGTTTATTAAACATTAACAAAAAATAAAAACTTTAATATAGTATGAAGAACTATTCTGTCCTTGTACAATATAATAGAAGTTAAGATTATTTTAAAAGTAAAAATAATAAAATATTTAATATAAATTTACCTACGATACAATGGTTTCAAACTCTAAACAAGGGTTCATTAGCTCTCGGTTGAAATTATTTTAATCAATAAAATAAAATCTTAACAAGACGCCCGCCAGGGCGAGAACTGGGCTAATGGTTGCGTCTCAAAAATGTGGTAAATAGTTTACAAAAATGTGGCGTCTTGTTAATAGTTTATTTTATTCGATTAGAATAATTTCAACCGAGTGCTAATAAACCCTTGTTTAGAGTTTGGAACCTTGTATTGTATCGTAAGTAACTTTATATTAAATATTTCATTATTTTATTTCTTTTAAAGTTACCTTAACTTTTATTATATTGTGCAAGGACAGAAAAGTTCTTCATAGTATATAAAAGTTTAAATTGTCTTAAAGTGTTTAATACATTATTTTATTCTGTAGTAAAAGCCAAATAATATTTTGTTTAGACGTGATCTCCCAGAAAACAAATAAAGTATAAAATATTTTGATCTAAAATGTAATAAATATTTTTTGTTAAATGACCGTACTAATGTTTTACTGTTTTGTTTCTAATGTTATTAAAAAGTCTAAAATATTTTTTAAATTTTAATCATTAAAAATTAACAAAATTTTTGCCACATTTTACATAAATAAAAAAACATATTTTACATACTTACATAGAAATCCATATAATAAAAGTAGATTAAGTACTATACAGGGTGTGCCAAAATTTTAATACAAAATAATTTTAAATAAAATATAAGCCTTGACCATAACCTTCAAGACAGCCCATTTACAATAAGCAAATAAATAAAGTTTGCTTGCTATTTGAATCTCGTACTACTGGTATTGTAAACATCCTGTATAAAGGGGTATTTAAGTTTTAATTATTTTTATATTTATTTAATTATTGCCGTATTAAAGTAAATACGTTCAAAATTGAAACAAATAATTTTGCGAACCTACCAGGTTTTTCAAGAAACATTACCAATTTCTAGGTCATAAAATAAACGTCTAGGGTCAACTATACGTGTTTGTTCCTTAAAATACCATATTCAACTTGGTATTTTCACAAAAATTAATCTAATATTGGGAATTAGAAGAGATAAAAAGATTAGAAAAAGAATCATAGGAATTGGGTACTAGAAATAAAGTTAAGTAAAGAGTTAAAGTTTTGGTTAAGCCAGCATGGGTTACTCCTAGTGGGGGGGGGAGGTATGCCCTTACTAAATTAGGTTAGTTAAGTTTAAAATGCCGATATAGTTTTTATGGTTCATAGGCTTAATGGTCAGAAGTAATAGTTCCATATAGGGTATATTAGTAGTAAAGAAAGACTTACGGAATAATCTTAAAAAATAAAACTTTAAATAGCCCAATTGTTTATTGTTTATTTATTTATTTTTATTTTTTTATCTCTGGACAAACCACGAAGGCTTAAAGCCTAAATACTTATGTACCGTGGGCGTCTTAAGCGAGGTAAGAGGGAGTTTGTTGACACGGGACTTAAATACTTGAAGATTTGGGGGGGAAGGAAAGACCTCCGCGGGCAGCAGGTTCCACAATCTAGAAACTCTAGGGATAAAAGAACGAACAAAGTGAGAAGTTCGGGGCCTGTCCAGTTGGACCGTATAGGGATGCATACGCGCGGAACCACGAGTTTCTCTGTTGGGAACCGTGAGTGGAGGAACTATACTGGACAATTCTTCAGAGTAGAAGCCATGAGAGTACCTATAAAAAGCAATAAATCCCCACAGCCCGACGATGGGAAAGAGAGGGAAGCCTTTTTGTAAGTGAAGGATCATTAATGAGACGAAAAGCTCTTCTTTGAATAGAATCAAGAATGCTTAGGGTTGTGGGGGACGCCATGCCCCAGATATGGGAACAATATTCCAAGTTGTATTGTTTATTGATAAATTATTAACTACAATTTTTTACAAATATAAAAAAATTTAAACTCGTTAGTTAAAAACCTTTTAAATTTCTGTATTTTTAAATTTAAAAGCTTCCGGCAAACAGCGAGCGTCGTCGTGGGGCGTTAGCGCGGCGTCAAACAAGCGCGTCAGGTCGCCGTCCTGAATGGCGTGCCAAGGACGTGTTTTCATAGGACTTTGACGCGATAATGTTTTGCTAACGTCACTAATAAAAAAAAATAAGTGTAAAGCATAACATGTCAGGACGCAAAGATTTATTGTATAAAATAATCTGCTGTTACCTAAAGGGCATTTGTGATATTTTTTATTTAAAATAACTTGGTAGTTGTAATCAAAATACTTCTTTTATTACAAAGATTAAAAATTACTACATTTTTTATTATTATCTTCCTTATTCTTGAACAAGGAATTACCTTCTAAAATCTTTCTACTTTGTTTAAAAACACCCTGTATATTATGCACCATTATATTTGGTAAAGTATGTTTTAAAAGACTACATAATAAATTGCACACAACACTGTAACAAACTAATTATCCATTGTTGACAAGAACATTCGTCTAATTGCATGTTTAAGGGTTGTACAGTTAAAATTACATCGAAAACTTGTTTATAACATTGTAGTTCAAACTCGAAACTACATCGTTCTCAACATACAATTATTTTTACGTTTTCGGCCTTCTCACGGAAAAGTGACCATAGGCAAAAAATTGAAACATCTTTTAATATTTTCTTCTTTTACATATTGTTTAGGTAAAATATTAACTAAAAATATATATAAAATACCTCTTGGTATTAAAGAGTAATTAATAATAATTGCATTTTTTTAAAGTAAGTTGATGCAGATCTTTTTAAATCACAATTTTATCTAACTTCCAAAATAGGCTGCAAAAACCAAATCTACGAGCATCACTTCGATTCTTTTTATTAAATGTGTCCAATTGTTTTTGTTTCATTGTGCCAACACTTAAAGTGAAATCAATAACCTATTTTATATTTTTAGCAACTTAGCAATACAAAAATTCTTTTAAATACTTTTTCCTACTCGCGTGAGAAAAAGTTCACTTTTCCGCACGCGTTATAGTTCTGAATTTTTGTGTATTTACTAAGTTGAAGTTGGTATTTTAAAGAACAAACACGTATAGTTGACCCTAGACGTTTATTTTATGACCTAGAAATTGGTAATGTTCCTTGAAAAAACCTTGTAGGTTCGCAAAATTATTTGTTTTAATTTTAAACATGTTTTCTTTAATACTGAATAATTAAATAAATATAAAAATAATTAAACCCCTTTATACAGGATGTTTACAATACCAATAGTACGAGATCCAAATAGGAAGCAACCTTTGTTTATTTGCTTATTGCAAATAGGCTATCTTGAAGTTTATGGTCAAGGCTTATATTTTATTTAAAATTATTTCAAAATTTTGGCACACCCTTTATATTCTTAATCTACTTTCCGCACTAGTGCAGAAAAGTACAAAAATTTTGAAGCAAATTTTAGAGAGTCGCAATAAAGGATTTTTATTTATCAACATTAATAATTAGTATAAGTAGGGTATTAGGTAGCATTTTATTAAAATATGTAAAAGAAAATAATGAAAAATGTTTTCCTTACGCTCGTAGAAAAAAGCGTTTGCAGTTGGCCGAACGACGCCTAGCGGAATTCGGCCAACTGCAGAAGTGGCACTTTCAGCACTAGTTAGGAAATATACTATTACAAAACTACCTGCTAGTTGACTAAATGGATAAATTAAATATGTCCCGTTCCTACTAATTGTCCCATCAATATCAATTATGTCCTGGCAATTCTATAATTTTTAACATTTTTTTCTTATTAAATAAAATATGTCTAAAACAAAGGTAACAGCTTGAAAAAATACAAAGGCAAAAACTAAAAAAAAAAAAGAAAATATTGCAAAAGAAAAATCCATGCATAGATGTTCAAAAGCTTTAGACATTTTTTATCACTAAAAGTTTAATATCTTAAAAGGATCAAGAACCAAGTAGGAAGATGGTTAAAGGGTGAAAATAAACAATACATTTTTAAGAAAAGAATGAGGTAAGCCCCGTTTTTAAGTTACCACAAGCCACAAAAGTGTCTTTTTCAAATGCACAAAAAAACAAAAGTGTTTGTGGGTCTTTTTAAAAATAATTATTTGAAGGGTCTAAGCCAAGTTGACATTTTTGTGACGGGAGTGCGGCACAATTTAAAAACAAGTTTACTTAAATAAACTTATATTTTCTATAAAAATAAACAAATATTTTGGTGCCTGGGGTTATTATTACATAAATTAAAATAACTTTTAACAGGGCTTTAGTTAATAATATTAAAATATTACTTAGAAATATCTACAAAGTGGGCCAAATTCGGCGCGTTTAATAGCATTGCAACGCTTAGATTTCAAGCCTTACTTAAGCCGAATTTTTATTGTCAGCGGTTGTCAACGGTTCAAAATCATTACATTTTGTAGGTAAATTATGTTGTCACCAACGTCGCGTGTTCAACCGTGTTTGAAAACAGGTCGGAGAATCCTGCAAAGAAGTGAGATCTCCTAAAAAGAGACAGATATTAAGTAATCTGGCGGCTGTTGTAGTTATGGATGTTACAAATACGAAAAAAGATTATTCATAAAATAAATGAAGAAAGAAAAAATAATTAAATAACTACAAAATTAGGTAACTCGCGAGCTAAGTCAAGCAACAGGAAAAGTGAGGTTAAAAATTATCAGCTGATACATAGGTTTAAAAACATCGATTTTTTTACTATATTTTTAACGACGTCATTTTGAAATACAGTTTAAAACGTCTTTTGAACCGTTGACAATAAAAAATTCGCCTTAAGTGTATGTGATTAATAAGACGAGGTATTTTACTGACTGTTACAGAGTGGTATAGATTAGTGACTGTAAAAGTGTGTGATATGTGATACAAAAAGTTATTTTTAAATTTAAATATCCTGCTAACTGAACAGTCTAGCTTTAAGAAAGCCGCAGTTCTTGTTGCAAAAACCAATAATTGCATCATGTTTCTTCGCTAAAAATAAAGGACTGTAGAAAATAATTAGAAATATGTCAATGTGACGTTTAATAATAAAATTGCAAGTATAGCTTATTTTAATATCTCAAAGGTTTGCAAATAAAAGACAAAATACTTCAAACAAACACCCCATATCAAAAAACAGGACATTAAATACATTGATAAGAACTTAACCTTCAGAATGTAATATTACTGTAGGTAGTAGGTATTGTAAAGCTGCGTACTTTTCTGGTCATGGCCGAGAATATGATTTTCTTTGATTGGACCAAAATCTTGATATTTTCAATATTTTTTTACCTTACCGGAAAAAATATGTCAGGCCATGGACGTAAAAGTACAGTGCCTAGCAACGCAATGCATTTTGAAGCTAGGCAAACGAATTGGAAATACCTATGTAGATTTTCTTTCGATCAAACAAAAAAACCTAAAATGAAAATTAAAGAATAATTTTATTCAGAGAAAAAATATTATGTGGCATTGGCATCGTTCGGAAATTTATTGCTTTTCCTACATGTCTCAACGTACTAATTTTGTATATTGTTAAAAATAGAATTTAAATTTAAAAATGTTATGTAATTAATTATGTAAACCCTGTATGTGCAAAATTTTAGGTCCCCAAACACATTTAAAATAATGATTCGGCCCGCACTACCTTCTTGGTTGAACAAAAGGGGTTGATACATTGGCAAGATAAAACCCAAAGTAAGAAATGTCAAACCCCATTTCGTTTAAATGGCGGCTTAGGCAAAGTCGCGACTGTTTTTCCCGAGAGAAGCGGGCCACGCAAATGAGCCAATCCTAAGTCTCTTCCGTCTTGTTATCCAAAAGCCCGATCGGGGAAAGGAACTTGTCGCTTTAACTGGAAATAATGAATATGTGTTTTATTTCTGCAGCGGCGTGTTCTACATTTTAAATTTAAATAAAGTGGAGAATAACGTCCTAGGGGAGTTTTTAGAGCATAACAATTGTCTCCGCTTTTTCATTATACACAAAAAATTAAATAAAATATGTTATTATTGGAATATTTCCTGTAGCTCATTATTTCTTTTTTGCCCATTTTTGGTCAATTCGTTGTTTATGTTTCAAAACATGCATTTTATTAACCTTTTTAGATGAAGCACTAGTGAAACAAAGAGTGTTCACCAATTACTAGTATTAAAGAATATGATAGCTACCGCAATAGTAATTACGGACACGTGTTAAGAAATCGGTGTCGAAAATCGAAGCCCTCTCATAAGCCGGCTTATACAGGGTGATTCAAAAATCGATCAGGAAACTCAAGGGGTGATTCTACTTGACAAAATAAGGGTAGATCTTTATATAATTTTCATAAATTCATTTAAATTTAATAAATGTCATTCGTTTTCGAATTACAAGCCGTCAAAGTTCAATTTTTATTTTGGTTTTTCGCCGTATTGCATTTATTTTTAACCAATCCAGTTGATATTTGGCGCACAAATCGAGCTTTGCGGATTCTAAAATTTTAAGACAAAAGTACTTTTTTAAATAATTTTTTTAAATATTTAACACAGAAAACTAAGACGTTTCGGACATATGTTTATATAAAGTTTTTTTCTTATTTTCTGTTGTAGAATCGCCCCGTAATGTTTGTCGGTTGAGTTACTGGACACCCTGTATGTATGTAGGTAATTTAATTAAAATTGATGAAAACTTTGATGTCTATTGGTGCCTAAACGGTAAGGTTTATCGACTTTAATAAAAAGTACCTTATTTTTAGGTTTTTGATTGTCTATAAAATGGCGTCCCCAGCTTTGCGATATCTGTCAAAATAAAAAGTTACATAATACATTTCATATTTTAGGTAAAGTGCACTTTGGTCGTATTTACAAAAAGTACTTTTATCTTAAAATTTTAAAATCTGCAAAGCTCGATTTGTGTGCCAAATATCAACTGGATTGGTTTAAAAATAAATGTAATGTGGCGAAAAAACCAAAATAAAAATTGAACTTTGACGGCTTGTAACTCAAAAACGAATGGCATTTAAAAAAAAATATATAAAGCTCTACCCTTATTTTGTCAAGTAGAATCACCCCCTTAAGTTTTGTGATCGATTTTTCAATCACCCTGTATAGACTCCGAAGCCAGCCATATAATCGCGTGGTGATAAATCGTTCGTAATTCTGCCATTTAAACTGGACTTCTAATGCGGAAGCTATAATACTCTTTGTTAGCACATAAGTAATTCAAACTCTTTTTATGGTAACATACCGAGTGTCAACGAATCTATTGGACAAGCCCGATCGGGAAAAGAAGCTTGTCACTTTAACTGGAAATAATGAATATGTGTTTTGTTTCTGCAGCGGCGTGTTCTACATTTTAAATTTAAATAAAGTGGAGAATAACGTCCTAGGGGAGTTTTAGAGCATAAAAATTGTCTCCGCTTTTTCATTATACACAAAAAAATTAAATAAAATATGTTATTATTGGAATATTTCCTGTCGGTCATTATTTGTTTTTTTTTGTCAATTTTTTGTCAATTCGTTGTTTATGTTTTGAAAAATGCATTTTATTAACCTTTTTAAATAAGGCACTAGTGCAACACAGAGTGTTCACCAATTACTAGTACCAAAGAATATGATAGTTACCGCAATAGAATTAAGGACACGTGTAAAGAAATCAGCGCCGAAAATCGAAGCCCTCTTATAAGCCCGCTTATACAGACTCGGAAGCTGTCCATTTAAGCGCGTGGTGATAAATCGTTCGTAATTCTGCCATTTGAACTGGACTTCTATTGCGGAAGCTATAATATTCTTTGGTAGTACATAACTAATCCAAACTCTTTTTATGGTAAAATACCGGGTGTCAACGAATCTATTGGACAGATCGGGAAAAGAAGCTGGTCGCTTTAACTGGAAATAATAAATATTTGTTTTGTTTCTGCAGCGGCGTGTTCTACATTTTAAATTTAAATAAAGTAAAAAATAACGTCCTTGGGGAGTTTTAGAGCATAACAATTGTCTCCGCTTTTTCATTATACACAAAAAGAAATTTTATAAAATATGTTATTATTGGAATATTTCTTGTCGCTCATCATTTGCTTTTCCTTAGCCGTTTTTCGTTGTTTATGTTTAGAAACATGCATTTCATTAACCTTTGTAGACAACACGGTAGTTCCACACAGAGTGTTACCTTTTTCTATGCTTTCTATACTTTTGATATCCACTAATGACGTTTGTTAAAGTCAATTAATAATACAAAACAATATGATGCCATAGTAACGTGATACACCGAGATTAAATTATTAACATGTTTATATCTATTAAACTAAAAAAAAAAAATATGCTATCTAAAATGAAAATTGAAAGATTATTTTAATCGAAGAAAAAATATGTGCAACCCGTAGAAAAAGCATTTTTCGGACTTGATGGTTGGTGGACTCGGCTAAAACCTCGCCCAGCAAACTCAACCATCGTCCGAAAATATATCGCTTTTTTCATACGTTACACAACTTACTATTTTAGTTTAATATATGTAAAAATTATAATCATTTGATCGCGGTATAATACGTTACTATGGTATCTCTCATTATTATGTATTGTTGATTGACTTCGACATACGCCATTAGTTTAAATTAAAAGCATAGGAGGAGGTTAGAGTCTAGAAAAATATTCCCGGTCATGGCCGAAAAAGTAGATTGCCTGCCATGCCGTCTACCTACAGAAATAATATATTTGGGAGGTAAAAAGTCTTGTTATCCCAAAGCCCGATCGAGGAAAGGAGCATGTCGCATTAACTGAAAATAATGAATATGTGTTTTATTTCTGGAGCGGCGTGTTCTACATTTTAAATTAAAAAAATGGAGAATAACATCCTAGGGGAGTTTTTAAAGCATAAGATTGTCTTTGCTTTTTCATTATGCACAAAAAATTAGATAAAATATGTTATTGTTGGAATATTCTTGTCGTTTGTTTGTTTTTCCATACTTTTTTCCTAATTCATTGTTTGTGTTTCGAAACATGCATTATATAAACCTTTTGGGATAACGTACTAGTGCCATACAGAGTGTTTACTATTTACTACTTGTACATAAATAATTTAAACTCTTTTTTGGTAAAATATACTTACCGGGTGACACAGGATATGGTTTTTCGTCAAATTATTATTTTTTAGTTTTTCAAACATAACAAACTTTAAAATATTTATGCACAGTTAATTTATAAGTTTAAAAAACATTAAGTATGTTAGTATGTTATGTGAGGACATAAAGTCCGTCGCCCCACCCCTTTAACTTTTGAACCGTTGGGTATATTGCAAGGAAAATTGGGGCGGTGTTATATTAGACAATTTTCTATTTTTGTAGTTGAAAATGACCACTTAACATGTCAAAATTACAACTGCGCGTGGTTTCGCATTATTTTCTTAAATGGATTAGTGGCTCATGCGACACCTCATTTTGAAAGTCTTTTTATACTCAATTCAACCTCCGATTTTAAAAACATTTGATTTATTTATTTTAAAATGGCGACCAATAATTTATTTTTTGGTTATTATTTGAGTTTACAATGTACGTACTGGTAACATACAAAAATTTTAGGTAATGAACTAATACAAAACTAGTTAATTAGTTTAATTAATAACTATTTTTTAAATATAAAATAATTAAACGAACTGAAAACTAAAAAATATAGAACTAATAGAAAAATAAATGGTGAGGAAAAAAATGTTAAATTTTTAAAAGATGTTGGAAATGTCCACCTTGGACCTCTTGATAATAGAATATCCTGTTAGAGAATTCTTCCCTAACATAATGCAGGGTTGCAGGGGTATTTCCTGCACACACATCGATGATACGTTGTCGAAGGTGATCTAGAGAATTAGGAGCTGTTTTATAAACTTGAGACTTGATGTAGCCCCATAGAAAATAATCAAGGGGTGTCAAGTCTTGTGAGCAGAGCTGGCCACTCTGTCGGACCTCGGCGACCAATCCACCTATTCGGATAGGTTGTATCAAGGTAATTTCTAACATCTCTAAAATAATGAGGCGGAGCGCCATCGACATCCTGTAGAAATGTAATTTCTAATCGATATTCAAATAAATTTTGAGCAAAAACATCTTCAATTAGTGGAGTAATGGTGTCTTAAAGCATGCAAAGATATCTGGGGCCGTTTAAATTTCCTTCCAAAAATATGGGACCTATAATATAATTACGCAAAATGCCCGCTCAAACATTTAATTTTTGAGAAAATTGACAATGTCCTTCGCTGAAACAGATGGAGGTTTTCATCACTCCAATACCTGCAATTTTGAGTATTGACTATTCCATTTAGAAAAAAGGTACTTTTATCGCTAAAGCAAATATGCCTCAAATAATTGGGGTTCTCTTTAATATTTTGTGCCATAATCTCGCAAAACTGTAATCGCCTGTCAGGATCATCTTTTGTTAATTCGTGGACAATTCTCATCTTGTAGGAATGAAATTTATTACTTTTAAAAAATGTCTTAACGAAAGAACGTTAAATATTGCATGTGTCCGCTACGTCCTTAGTATTTTGCTGAGGAAAAACTACCATTTTAGCTAGGACCTGCACTTTAACATCTTTGGGAATTTTAGACCTTTTAGATCTTGGGGCATCTTTTATCGTATCTAGTACTTGAGACTTTGACATAAGCTTCTGAAAGTATGTCCTGCATATCTGCATATTGGCCGTTCCGGAAAGCGTTCATTGAAGATGCGAACTGCATAATGATAATTCCGATTGACCTCGCCAAAGATGATAACTGCTTTAATTTTTCGTTTAGCAGACGCGCCATTTTAAATCAGTGATATTTTTAAAAGTTTTGAAACAACTTGACATACACGTTTTAGAATGACAAATACCAGGTAACCATAGCACTAACTAATTAATGATTGCACGTGAAGATAAAAAATACTTACTTACTTTCCGAAGATACGTAATAAGGAGCTCAAATTTAAAACTGGTCGCCATTTCAAAATAAATGAATCAAATGTTGAGTTAAGCATAAAAACTTTCAAAATGAGGTGTCGCATGACCCACTATTCTATTTAAGAAAATATTGCGAAACCATGCCCAGCTGTCATTTTGACATGTAAAGTTGTCATTTTCAACTATAAAAATAAAAAATTGTCTGATATAACACCGCCAAATTTCATCGCAATATACCCAACGGTTCAAAAGTTAAAGGGGGCGACGGACTTTATGTCCTCACTGTATAGAGATAAAGTAACGAGGATTTAAGAGCCTTCCCAACTTTGACTTTAAAGTGATGCGTAGTTACGGTACAAACTGACAATTAGTTTTCTATGAAAAAAATGAATGCCGTAAACCTTTATTTAACAAGTTCTCCACTCCTTCTGGTTTTCACACGGCAAACAATAAAAAAGCGAGTTGAGGGGTCATGGGTAAGCGTAGCTTTTCATTAAGCGGTGGGGCCACGTATTGTGTGAGATTTTTTTATGGGTCCATAATCCACACATGGTCCATATTCGGACCTTCTCCTCTATTCTTTCAGCACGCTTGGCGTTGTATTATTACAAAGAAACAAACAAAAAATTATATAAATATTTTAAGTATTTAATTATATCGAAGTAAACATGTATATTGGTAGGTATATCCAAATAAAATATTTGAGAATGAAGTTAAACAAACTAATAATAAAATCAAATATCCTGCAAAACAAATACCAATACTAATGTCAAACATTGAGTACTAGCAATATGTATTTATACATATAATTTAATTTGTAATATACAGCGTGTCTGCCTAAGTTTTCTACATATAAGAAATTTATTATAAATTTTACGAAATTTTTTTTTATAAAAAGTTCTGCATGGTCTAAAACTTAAAATGCAATAATAAGATATTCATTTTTTTAGTAGTATACAAGGTATCTCCAAAAATATGAATTTTGTTCAAGAGGAAACAGAAACAGGAAACAGGAAAAGTACCCTTATTTTTAAAAATATCAAAAGATAATAGTTATGGACGAAAAAGGTTTTTAATAAAAATAACTATACAGGGTGTAACTAAATAAGTGTAAAACATTTAAGGAGGTGATTCCGCATTGAAAAATATGAAAAAAGTTCCTATAAACATGGGTCCGAAAATGCATACTTTCCAAGATACAGGGTGTTAAATTTTTATAATAAAATAGGTTTTGTAATTATCTTGAATACCCTGTAACCGATTTTCTTGAAATTTTTCAGTATTATTTCTAGTAATAAGGGCCAAAGTTAGGCATAATTAAATTAAAATTATTAAGTCCAGTGGCGTCTCACGGGACATCTTATCGAAAATAATTGTAAAAAATGTACGCCACTGACTTTTTTGTAACTTTTTTATTTTTTTTAGAATAACCAACTAATAAAACTTTTTATTTCTTGAAATTTTTTTGTATCTTGCTTCGTTTTCGAGAAAAAAAATAAAAACCACTTTATTGCATGTTTCTTGGGACGGAATTTTTGAATTTTGACGATTTACTGAGCAAAAACAGTTAAAGATAAAGCAAAATTAATTTTACTTTCCTTTCTTAACTTTTTAAGGACTATCTAATGGCATTAAAAAGTGAAGGTCAACTGAAGAGTAAAGAAGGTGAATGTTGAACCTAAATGTTGGACACCCTGTATCTTAGAAACTATGCATTTTCGGACCCATGTTTATAGGAACTTTTTTCATATTTTTCAATGAGGAATCACCTCCTTAAATGTTTTACACTTATTTAGTTTCACTCTGTATATAAATATGCAAATTTGTTGATTTACAAGAAAAACTAATTTCATTAATTTTTATGCGATAACGAGCGTTTCTATGACTTTTTGCTGTTTTAACAGTTTGAAAGTTTTCTTTAGATATAACATTACCAACTTTTTTCTTGTTTAGAGTTATTTTTATTTTTTAACATTTCACGTAAATAATAATTTTAGATATTTTTCAAAAATAGGGTTACTTGAACAAAATTCATATTTTGACACCTTGTATAGCACTGAAAAAATATATCTGATGCTTGCATTTTAGGTTTAAGACCATGTAGTCTTAAGCAGTAAATTTTTCGGGTGTTGGACTGGGGAAACGCGTCACTTTTTTGTCGGACAAGTTTACCACAATGTTTTACATGCAATTTTTAAACAATGTGCCATAAATCGTAAAAGTTTTTAACACAGCATGTAGTAAAAATTTAAAGGTTAGTTTTTAAATTTAAATATAGCCTTTAATTCCAGGCTACATATATAAAACTAATAATTTAGTTTGATGTGAAGAATTTTTGTATTTCAGTATGTATAATGAAGAGCCTACAAGAAATTTAGAACACAAATAAAAATTAAAAATATCTTTCCTTGAAAAGATACTCTTTTATTAATAGTGTTAAATTTACAAGATTAAATAGAAGAAAAAGTTTTTTAAATGTGTATCTTGAAAAAGTAACTTAAAGATTTAGAGTTATAAAATTAAAAACTTTGACACTTTAAAACAATATATTAAAATAATAAATCTCTATATTTTTATTTTAATATATATATATATATATATATATATATATATATATATATATATATATATATATATATATATTACAAAATACGCTTAAAAATACGCTTTTAATTTTTTTACCCCAATTAAAAATCACCTATATCACCATTTATCCTGAAAGCATTTTGTGTACTTTATAAACAACAAAATTAGAGCAAACAATACTTAACAGCAATAACAAAAACGGCTTCGAAAGTTCATAAAGATATTCTTTGATAACACGAAAAGCTAACAACGAGCTAACAAGGATAAACGTCCTAAAGTTAAAGTCAATTTAAAAGCGTCTTACACAGAGCCGGATTAGTTATGTCGGGGCCCAGAGCAATGCAATTCTCAAAACCCTTTACGTTTTTATGTTTTATTTGTTTTCTGGGAGATTAAATTTAAACAAAATATTATTTGGCTTCTCTCCAGAATAAAAGAATGAAATATTTCATTATTTTATTTCTTTTAAAGTAATAATAACTTTTATTATATTGTGTAAGAGCAGAATAGTTCTTCATAATGTATAAAAGTTTTAATTTTCTTAAAATGTTAAATAAACTTTTTAATTTTATTCTGAAGAAAAGCCAAATATTATTTTGTTTAAATTTAATCTCCCAGACTGGTATGCAGCGTGGAGCCACACCGCTCCACGCTGCATACCCCGCCACATTGCACGGACGTGGATGTTTACCGAATTGACGTCGTTTTAAGGGCTTGACGAATGATTTGCCGGTGATTCAAAGCGTGTTGGGTTTATTGGCGTCAAATGAGCGCAAATGCACTCAAACAGGTTGGTAAGTTTGGACGGATGTTTGGCGAATTGTTGCAAGTCTGGACGCGACTTAATGACATCAAAATTACCGCGCAAATCGACTAGTGACATGACGTGGCACAAGTCGCGTTTCCGCGTGCACGCGTTTTTTTGTGGTAGTGGCACAGTTTTTTGTGTCGCGTGCGCCTTGTTTTTGGATAAATAAAGTTTTGTTGTTTTGTTTATTGCCGAAATCATCTAAATTCTGACTTTGTTGTAGTTACTTTCTTGTGTAGTTAGTAAAATTAGCAGCACTACACCTATTCAGTGACATCTGGGTCATTCCATTATCGCGGGTGCAACCAGTCTAATTTTAGTGAATATAAACACAAATTTAATTTTTGTAGAAATAAAATAAAATATCAAACCATATTTATTATTACTGGTATACTTTTCCTGTCGCTTAAAAAATATAAGTTTAAAACGGGAAACGGGCAAACACGTGCCCTTTTTTACACGTTAGAAAAAAGGGTCCCGTCCTATAAGGGCTACGAGAATAACTACTCAAATTTAATTTTCACTTGACAAAACATTATAAACATTTTTTTGTTGCGCGGGGCCCCAAGTCAGCCACCCACACTCATGGGCTTAGCCCCAGGTACCGGCGGGGGGCAGCTGCTCCTCCTAGCCGTGGACAAAATTTACAACTGTTTTGTAGATGTTAAATTTGTACGTAGATTTAAGAACTTTGCAACGATAAATACATTAAAAATATACAGGGTGTTTCTTAATTGCGTTAAAAACAATTAAAATCCTATTGATGACCTTATTTTACGCGAAAATGCATTGTTTCCGAGAAATAGTAATAAGGTTTTTTAAAAAATCGTATCTCGATTAAATTTTTATCTCTTCCCCTCTTTAAAAGTCTAATAGCATCTTGAGCACCCGTAAATGAATATTTTTGACAAAAAAAGATACGCCAGTAAATTTCTTCCATTTTTTACATTTTATTTAAATTGCCTAATAAAATAACATTTTTGTTTATTTATTGCTTCTTTAGTTTATTTAGTAAAATTTGTTAGTTCTGGTTAGTTAGATGTTTTTATTATTTACTTTAGCATTTGTTGCTGCTGCTACATAATTTTAAGTAGAAAATTATATAAAAACCAATTTTTCTTATGTTGACGTACATTTTTTGTTAGAAATATTTGTTCAAGTGCTACTCGCTACTGGACTTAAGGCTAAATAAGTATCTTGCGGCTATAAATTTCACTGCCAAATTTTATTAAAATGAAATAAATTTAAAGTAAGCCACCCTGTATCTTAGAAACATTGCATTTCCGGACCTACGTTTATACAACCATTTTTCATAGCATTAGTTCGGGAATATTTCCTTAATTTTTTGACCGCAATAAGGAATAACCCGGTATAATAAATATACAACGAGGGTGGCTCAAGAGAACATTTGATTGTAAACATTTAGGTACCACATTATAGGCGCTTTTTAAGTAGGATATTTTCTAGAAACCACTTAGTAAATTGATAATGTATCATCTGTGAAAAAGTTATGACCAATTATTTTGCAAATTTTACCGAGTATGGAGAAGTCAAAAACAAATGAATATAACGGGAAACCACCTTTGAGAAACACTAGGTATATAATTAATTTTCTTCTGGCTGCCCCTCCCCCTAAACAAAATCCTGGCTACGCCCATGCCTACACTGTCTTATGGATAATCCGGCTCTGGTCCTACAACCCCGCCTCTCCTGTTTGATTTAAATATCTACATTTTCAGAATAACTACTTACTGTTTCTAAGGAAAGCGCGGCACATCGGGAAACTTTTTGTTTAAATCCTCTTTCTGACCCCATTTCCGGTGGTAATAATGTTAGTGTCGTTTCTCATCTCCAGTAATGGTGCTTATCTAAGATGAATGTTTAGTAGTAGAGGGAGAATCGAGCCGAGAAAAATATTAGATGTTTTATATTTACCCTCTGTACGTTATCTTGGATTACTTGCGGGTTAAAATAGAAAGGAAGGGATATTTCTAAGAACGTGCCTCTAGCACATGAAGTTAGTTGTAAAGTAATGGAGAAATTCTGATTGGCGTCCCCTACAACCCTTAGCATTTTTAATTCTATTTAAAGAAGAGCTGTTCGCCTCATTAATGATCCTTTACTTGCAGAAAGGCTTCCTTTCTTGCCCATCGTCGGGCTGTGTGAGATTTATCGCTTTTTTTTATAGGTACTTCCATGGCCCCTACTAAAAGCATGTAAATAATTGTGTAGTATAATTTCTCCACTCTCGGTTCCTAACAGAGAAACTCGTGGTCACTTCCCACTTTGTTCTAGAATGTGGAACCTGCTGCCCGCGGAGGTCTTTTCTTCTCTCCCAAATCTTGGAAGTATTTAAGTTCTTTGTCAACAAACTTCCTCTTACCTCGCTTAAGACACCCACGGTACGTTAGTATTTAGACTTTTAGCCTTCGTGGATTATCAAAAGGTAAAAAAAATAATTATTTGCTTCCTTGTTTGTTTAATATAATTAATTGAAGAGTGAAAATGCTAATTGATCTAAATGCCAAAATATAATGTTTTGTGATTGGTGCAACAATAATATATTTTATGTGGCAGACCCACACTGAAAGAAAACAGTTAATTAAACTACCTTTCAGTTGCTTCGTTAATAACCATTCTTTTATTTTTAGGTATCATAGCTATTTTTTTAATAATGATATTAAATTAATCTTTCGAGAACTATTAAAGTTGTCTTTCTGAAATCAAGGTATTACTGTTAATAAATTTCTGCATAACACTAACTAGTTGGTTTAGTTACAATCCATTTACGTGTTAATAAAATCTTACCAGATTTACTATTATGTTGCGGTTTAATTGTGGTAATTAAGTTTATTATTTGTGTTTACTAAATGCATCAAATAAAGTTTCCATTAATAAAGGCAGACAAAGACCTTCCTAATACTATTAGATATTTAGGTATTACAAGTAGGCACCTTTAATAATCTGAACTAAAGTAATTTAGCTAGATATGAATCGTTAAAAATCGATATACTTCGGTAGCGCTCGTCAACGGAAAGTCTTCCAAAACACGCGCAACGATCAACGATTTCAGTTTTGTGCACAGTACACGAAATTTTTCGTTTATGGTTTTGTGCTTCGTGTGGTGTGGGATGGTAGGTTTTTCTTGGCGTATTATTTTTACGGACGGCATTTGACTGATTCCAAAATGGCGCTGTAAAAATCTTAATTTATTTAAAAACCAAATATTTTATTTCGTTTTTCTATGTTTTTAGGTTTGGTTTAGCGTTATGCAGTTTTATAATGGCCTACAAACTTATTTTAGAGGAATGGGGCTTTAAACAAAGTGTTATAGAAGCTTTTAAAGGTAAGCATTAAAATAGATTTGCAACTTCTTTTCGATTAAAAAAATACTCACTTGTTCTAGAGGCAGTTACTGATATAAACCCCTTCAAGAGAGCAAGAAAATATCGTTTTTTTTTTTATTTATTTATGAATCAACAAACTTTCGAGACCGCGAAGTGAATTGTGTACTGGGCGAACCTTTTCCTGTTCCGTGGCTGGGCGGGGTAAGCCCATGGTAAAAGACGATGTAAAGTGAATGTCCAGAAATTAAAGCAGGTTCAATAGGTTTTGCGGACACAAGTTTTTAAAATTTTAAATGTTCAGTCATAAATGGCAATTATTTAACAGTTATATTTTTGCAAAACGTGAATATTTCGCTTTTTTATGTGCTATTTGGAATGCCTATTTTATAATAAAAATTCGAAAACTGCTCAAATTTTGTCAAGCAAAACGTAATGAACCCACTTTAATGTCTAGACATTTACTTTACCATGGTTTTACCCCGCCCAGCCACGGAAGAGGAAATGGTTCGCCCAGTAACCCAATTTTAATCGCAAAATAAAAGAATAAATAATTACCATTATTAATGAGGAAGTTGCAAATCCTTTTAATGCTTAGTTTTAAAAGCTTTTAAAGCACTTTGATTAAAGCCCCATTCCGTTAAAGTACGTTTGTTGGCCATTATTAAACTGCACAACGCTAAAACAAACCACAAACATGAAAAAACGGAATAAAATATTTGGTTTAAAAAATATATATTTTTACTCGTTTATCAGTCAAATGGCGTTGGTAAAAATAATAAGCCAAAAAAACCTACCTCATCCACTTATCACACTTATCTCGTAATACATACATATACATACAAATTTATAGATTTTAATTCCTAATACTCCTCCATATACTCCCTTGACCATATATATTTTATAAATTTAATTTGCTACAGGAACTAACCATATACTACAATAACTAAAGTTTATACAGGGTGTCTCGAAAGGTAAGGTCAAAAATGGTAGAAGTAATAGATGAGCCAAAATAATGTTAGTACTTCATATAAAAGTTCTATCGCGCTTCTTAGGAATTCTTGACGTTTAAAGTTATAATAAAATGTATTTCATTTTATAACTTTTAAACGGTTGCCCCAATAATAATTATATTTGGGCATTTAAATAAACTCATACCACTGTTTTTTCCAAAGGCAAATAATAGCGCAGCAATTCATAATTATACAGGTAAGACGAATTTTTCGTTTATTATATGCATATTTTACAGAGATTAAAATTTGACATTTTGGTTTGACCGTTTAATTCCTTCATCATTTTTGTACAAAAAAGGTATGCCTTATGTAAATCGATATCTTGGACCATTCTTCATAAAATCGCATTTAAAACCAGACATACCCCTATTTTGTATATAACAAAAATCCATTTTTTGAGGAAAATATTAAAATGTGGTTGAAAATGGTGTTTAAAGGCCTTTGAAACTTTATAACACAAATAAAGACTGTTTTTTAAAAATTTTACCATATTTTAATAATTATCTCAAAAAATTGATTTTTTATTACATACAAAATGGGGGTATGTCTGGATTTAAAATGCGTTTATATGAAAAACGGTTCACGGTATCAATTTAAATAAAGTATACCTTTTTTGTACAAAACTGATAGAGAAATTATACGGTCAAACCAAATGTAATTTTTTACCTCTGTAAGAAATGCATTAAATAAACGAAAAAATTCGTCTCACCCTGTATAATTATGACTTACGGCGCATCATTTGCCTATGGAAAAAGCATTGGTACGAGTTAATTTAAATGCCTAAATATCATTATTATTGTGGCAACCGTTCAAAAGTTATTAATGAAATACTATTTTTTATATTCTAACTTTAAACCTCATAACTCCCTAAGGAAGCGCGATAGAACTTCTTTTTATATGAAGTACTAACATTATTTTGGCTCACTCTACCACCCCTATCATTTTTGACCTCACCTTTCCGGACACCCTGTATATTCCAGCAAGCTACATTTTTTGCTACTTTAATTAAAGCTTAGGTATTACCATAATATTGATATAGTAATACTGATAATAAGATTGAATATCAGTCACAACTAAGTCCATTGAGCAGTAAAAAGTAAATGACTTAATTACCATAATGTCATGGACTAACAGCGGTAACTAGACGACTTTAATAACCACACTACCAATGCCAAATAATGGTCGCTAACATATCAGATATTTTTCGGTTATTAAGCCGACTTAGTTATAGTAACTAATTTGGAAGTAGAAAGTCAACTTTAATTATGACATTAACTGATCTTATCTGTCCCCTATTTAACTGAGATAATTTAGTTATGATTATTAAAACTTTAATTATGGTTGCTAGAAATTTCTCTCAGTGCAATATTTTACTTTAAAATCACAATTCCAATTTTTCTTTAGCGATTTCAAACGTTGCCCAAAGTTGTGGCCAATTAGCACTTCAACTTTACAATTATTGGCGTCAAAGATCAAGAAATTCCCAGTAAAAATAGGCAAGTTGACACCTTTTAAAAAACTGTTTTATGATGTGAGCTATTTCAAAAAAAAATCATTATTGCAAAAATGGTTTGGTACAAGGAGAAAAGATTTTATTTTAAAATTTGCTGTTTATATAGATGTGCCGTCACCAATAAACATGGGTGCGTTCCTTTTTTACAAAGCTGTTAACATGTAAAGCGTCAACGATACCTCTAGTAGATGTATGCTCTAAAAATACATCAAATGTCAATCTTAAATTTGGGATATTGTACGCACTTTACCTACTCGTAACGCCATTCCTTCTGATTGAAATTTCCGGATTTACGGCGGGATTTTTATTTTATAGCTTTATTTTATAATAATAAACTTTGAACTTTTATAAAAATTTTAAAATTACCAATATTTTTATATACTTGTAAAAACAAGTATTCTGTTTAACAAGCAGTCAATATATAAAAAGAAAGAAAGCTAAAGCACAACTAAAGCTCCTTACTGCTTGTTATTTCACTGGCCAATCTGAAGATGCAACTTTCACACTAGCCAAAGGTTTTTTTGGAGTCAATTAAAATCACCAACCGCAGCCGGCCTGCGGTGTGTCAGCCTGTTTACATGCCGGAATTATATATCTAATTTCAACCTGTTAATATTTTACACGTATTACGCCGGCTGTCAATGAGAGCGGTTTTCCGCTCGCGGATGATAATTCAGCGTTGTGATTGGCGGAAAAAGCATTTTAAATTTGCACTAACCAATTATAACGCCGAATTTATCATCCGCGAGCGGAAAACCGCTCTCATGGACAGCCAGATTTAGACCATCTGCAGTGATTACCAAAAATCTTTTTGACTTTTTGACAGTTTTGCACTGTTTCTTTAATTAAAATGTTAAAATTTAAATAATATTATAAAATTTATTTTTTTTTAATTTACCTTATACGTTCAAACATTCGAAACATGTTAATTGCTTTAAACAAAAATGTATTTACTAACAAAAAATAAACATGGTTAAAATGTAAGAGGTAATTTGTTAGCATTAATTATTGCAAGTACAAATTTACAACACTATTTGTTGTTAAACGAATAATAAGTAATAATTGAGATTTATTTTATTAAACAGGCATAAACACACATTGACATTGTTTATAATAAAATAAATATTTAAATTTAAGTATTTGTACTTATATTTATTAAATAGAGATTTATTATACCGGGTGTTAACCAGGGGCGTAGCTACCGCCTTATCAGCCGTATCAAGTAAGCAAAAATTAGAAATAAGAAAAATAATGTTTTTAAGAAAGTAGGGATCTTTTTATTCTCTTCCATTTTTTTTTTGGGGGCCCCTAACTTATTTTAATACGGTGCCCCTCCAAGACACGCTACGCCACTGGTGTCAACGAATTTATTAGACAAGCCATAACTCCTAGAGTATTAGACATATTAAAATGATACTTGGTATGGGTAAATGTTATGAGAGGGGAGGAGTTTTTAAAAATTACATTTAGGTTTGCACGATTGTCCCTATTTTAATCGGATTTCAACTAAATGGATGTCGTAAGATTTGTCAAAAAATCTATTTTTAAGTGCTTGTTTAGAAAGGGTTGCCATCTAAAAATGATAGTTAAACATGAAAATGTTAATTTGCCAATTTGTTTTATGTCTATCTGTCATATTAGACATCACCTGGGGTCCATGAATATCTTGCGTCCAAAGTATGGGCACCTAGATGCAATTTTAAAAATGGCTTTAAAAAATGATGTAGGCTAAAAATTTTTTTTTTTTATTTTATAAATATTCAAATTAAGTAAAACAATTTTAAGAATCAAAAATAAAAAAAAACAGGGTATTTTTAAATAATTCACAGCCCCACAAAAAAGTTGTTGTTCCGAACGACTAGATCATGGTATGCATTTGAGGTCGCTGAATCCGAATCTGATGTCGGTTTGACTCTATCTGGTCAGGGTCAAGGTCAATCATAGCTTAACAGGTAAAAAAGTTGAAGGTCAGAAAGGCCAGACCATGTTTTTTTTGTTTTTGAGGTCGCTGTATCTGAAACTGGTGTCGGTTTGACCCCATCAGGTCATGGTCAAGGTTCAAGGTCAGATCATCAAAATGTATCGAAAAAAGGACCACAATCATGGAATTTTTTGTTTTTGGAATCGCTGAATCCGAATTCGGGGTCAGTTTGATCCCATCAGGTTATGGTCAAAGTCATTTCAAGGTCAAATCATTAAATTTAATTAAAAATAGACCAAAATTTATATATAGTATAGTATATTTATGTTTTCGGGGTCGCTGAGTCCGAATCCGTGGTCAAATTGACCCTATGAGGTTATGACCTAGGTCATATTAAGGTAAAATCATCAGAAGTTGTTGTAAACGCCCCAAACTCATGATATCCTGGGGTTTTGGGTCGCTAAATCCAAACCGTAGTTAAATTGACCCTTTCGGATTCGGATTAAGCGACTCCATAAACATTAAGGCACCACGTTTGTGGTCTATTATTTTGACCTTGTAATGACTTTGACCCAGACCTGATGGGGTCAAACTGATTCCAGATTCAAATTCAGCGACCTCAAAAAAATAAATATATAACGTTTGTGCTCTACGTTTAATGAATTTTAATTATTTGACCTTAAAATGGCCATGACCCTGACCCGATAGAGTCAAACCGACAACCAGATTCGGATTTAGCAACCCCAAAAACATAAAGATACCACGTTTGTGGTCTATTTTTAATGGATTTTGATGATTTGACCTTAAAATGGCATTGACCCTGACCTGATGGAGTCAAACCGACACCAGATTCAAATTCAGCGACTCCAAAAAATAAATATATCACGTTTGTGGTCTATTTTTAATAAATTTTGATGATTTGACCTTAATATGGCCTAGACCCTGACCCGATGGAGTCAAACCGACACCAGATTCGGATTCAGCGACCCCAAAAACATAAAAACACCATGATCCAGTTCTTCGCACCACCATTTTTTTGTAGGGCTGTGTAACGTTTATGTTTACGCAAGCATGCTTGTGTAACATGAAGTTTATTTATTTTTCCGCTATTAAAAGTTGCACTACAAAAGTATCCATGTGAGCCAGTACCTTACCCCCATGACATGTTTTTTTAGGTCAAATTAATCATTTTACACCTTAAAGCTGGTCGGTGCAGGTTCTAAACATCCTGTATATTCATATTTTCTAGTTTAGTCTAATTATGTTTAAACTTTACGTATTGATATAATTTTGAATTTACATAAAAGAATTAAATTCAGCATAAAATATGTTTTTGCAGTAAATTGCATTGTTAATTCATATCAGAATAAATAATAATTTAATATTTCCAAATTATAACTAACTTTTTAAACAATTTAATAAAATAAACATAGTTTTGTATAATTATTGCTTGTTTGTTCACCTCAATATTACTTTTATTAGGGAAGTAATTTATTTGGCAAAGGACAAATATTTGTTTTGTTAAATAGTTAGTTACAGTGGCGTGGATAATTTTATTTTTAAAGGGGGGTAATGGAATGAATGTTAAGTTATAAATTCCTTCCTTAACTTTAATACCTTAAGTAAGTTCTGTATTTTTTGAATAAACTATTAGATTTTTAATATTTCTTAAAATATACAGGGTCTTTCAAAACTAAACGATTTTTTTGGAAGACCCTTTATATTATATCACTGATAAAAATATCTTTTAAAAAGCTTTGAAAAAATACCAAGTTTATATACATATCTATTTTTATTAGTTCCGGAAATATAGTCATCTAAATCTAAATAATAGGTGTAAATTTTAATTATGTAAGTATGTTATATTATGTAGGTATGCTATATATGGCAACAAATAATTGCCCAATAATTTTATTTTAGGCTATATTATTTCCAAAAGCATTAAAGATAGATCCATAAAATATGATACGTTTGTAACGCTCTTTAAATTATCTTTTATATGGTGTACGGGATACAGGGTGTCCCGTAATTAACTGAACGTAGGTTAATCTAGGATATCAGACATGAAAATAAAGCATCAAAGAGCTCAATATCGCTTAGCAAAATGTTATTGGTTTCGTTCTACAGGGTGTTAAAACTAATTTTTACCAAACATTTAGTTAAATATCTCGGAATCCATTGGACAGATTAAACTGAAATTTGGTGTACTTTTACTATTTGGGATGATAAACACAAATATGATATATATTTTGCCATTACCACTAGATGGATCCACATAAAATAACATTAATTTAATAAAATGTTCATAACCTTTTGACCTCCCTGTATGCACATTTGCGAGTGGAAATAATAAAATAGCATTTAATTTTAGGTAAAAAAAGGTATACTTCTTTGATCTCTAAAAAGTAGTCCGTTTTCGAAATAAACGACTTTTTTATTAAATAACCGTCAGGAATTGTGGCAAAAGATTGTGGAAGGAGTCAATATCATCAGGGCCCAAGAAGAATTATTATTTGAAGTCGGACAAAATTTAAATAAAAGAAATAAACAATGTATCCTAGTAGATGGTAAACATTTTAAACATTTAATATAGTCAATAGTCTTTTCTAACTTTACCGTTGTTAATTCAATTTTAAAGTGTTCTTGCGCAACCTAATAAAAAAGTCGTTTATTTCGAAAACAGTCTACTTTTTGGAGATCAAAGAAGTATACCTTTTTGACTAAAATTAAATGCTGTTTTATTATTTCATCTTGCAAATGTGCATACAGGGAGGTCAAAAAGTTATGACTATTTTAATCAATCAATGTTATTCTATGTGGCGCCATCTAGTGGTAATGGCAAACATATCATATTCGTGTTTGTCATCCGAAATAGTAAAAGTACACCAAATTTCACTTTAATCTGTCCAGTGGATTCCGAGATATTTTACTAAATGTTTGGTAAAAATTAGTTTTACCACCCTGTAGAACGAAAACCAATAACAGTTTGCTAAGCGATATTGAGCTCAAACGCTTTATTTTTATGTCAGGTATCCTACATTTACCTATGCCCAATTAATTACGGGTCACCCTGTATACAGAGTTCTCCATAAAAAAACATACTTTTGTCGTACCCTGTATATCTTAAGAGAAAAAGAATTCTGATGAAAGATACAGATAGTACAGAATTATCCTAACAAAACTGTGTTTTTATTTATTTAATACGTTAAAAAATAAGAAATTTGGGGGGATGTAAGTTTATTATGTTTTAAATGGAAATTAAAACTTATTCTTCAGATTTGCATGGCCAAATAATACAAATCTAATTATAAGTTTGGAAACTACAGGATTAACCCAACAAACCTATATTTTTAATTATTTTGTATGGGGAAAAAAGTTAAGGGAAGTGTAAATTTAAAACTGGACACCCTTTACAGATCATATTTAGGCGTCGTGTTTTATGGCAAAACACAAATTTGACCAAAAAAATTTCTCCAAGTTCTCTTTTTATCTAAGCCAGTGATTAGTCAAGTTATATATAGTAAGCCTATAATCACCAGAAATAAAACAACTTTTTGTTTTTAAAATGTAACATTTTCTGACTTCAAATGTGTATTTTTTTAAATATAATATTGCCAAAATGTATACACGTTCCGCCAAATCAAAAGGTTTGTAGGCAACAAAAGCAACAACAAAGCGGGACTCATGCGTCACCGTTGTTAACATTGTTTATTTATTTTCCAATCTCTACCTGATAGTGTTTTACATGCGTTAGATCGTCTCCTTTCCAGACATAAGTTGCTTTCCTTTTGTAACTTATCTCAGCTCAGCAAAGCAAAAATCTTAGCTGAGCTAACAAATAGAAGATGTGTAAAGAGAACCATTTTCGATATAATTCTATACTCCACCAAATTCTTAACATCTCTTATAACAATAGAATTAAAAAAAAAAAGTAAATACTAAGTCTATAAACGAACACCCTTTAAAGTATTTCTAACCGCGAAATGGACAGGAATACGTCTGACGTACGTGACCTTCAATCAAGATCGTTTAACTAGGTAAGGTTGCCTCATTACGTCACATATGTACCGCACTGCTGGTTCCTTGGCGCCAACAAGGATGTCTAGACGGATAATACTATGGGGGCGAAAGAGCGCGATATACAATATTTAAAAATCAGCTAGAATAATCATTGTTAAATAATTTATTAATAGGAAATAAAGAATTTACGGTAACAACTGGAATTAACAGTATTTAAAAGTATTTCCTTTAATATTGACAAAAACACAAACTACACTGTTAAAAACTTTATTAAACAATGAGCAAAATACATTTGTGACGTATGGTCCGCCATGTTGCAAGGCTTACGAGGCAACCTTACCTAGTTAAACGATCTTGGCCTTCAATAACGTATAAGCAAAAATATTCTTTTAAGTAAGATATTCATACTTAGCCGCGGCAAGGGGGCGGTATCATTCTTGGCTGAGCTAAGTCCATATTTTAAAAAGGAACCATCATATAAGCAACCGATTTAAAATTAGCTAAGATTTAATGTAAAAGGAAAGCAACTATTGTCTATGAATCTTTTAATTTTCCTAAATATGTATAATAATAAATCTGTTAGCACTTTTAACAAACCAACGTAAACCAATGTTGAAAATAACCCTGATTTATTTACAATACTATAAAATTATTATTATTTATTACATCACTTTGTTTTCAAATATTTAAAAACGGGCGGAAATAACAACAAATATTATTTCATCAATAACGTTCCCGATTACCTCCATAACGAAACATTTATTTTATTTAGGTAATTATTCTATTTTACATATTGTATAAATAATATTTAGAGGGTTATTTAAATAATAATACAGGATGGCCGCAGTCATGGGTATTAAAAAAATATTAAATACATTTTTTTTCAAAAAGTGTAGGTGTAGGAGGAATTTTGGTGAATAATTTCTCCGTGAGTAAAGTGCTTTGGAAGCAAATAAGCGCGAAAAGGAGGGAACGACCTTTTTTGCTCTTCTACAATTTTTTGGTGGAAAATAGGCGCTCCAAGATTTCTAGCCTAGAGCGCCTCAAACAGTTAATATGGCCCTGGGGTAAGTAATAACCTAAAATACAGGTGATTCAATAGTCGATCACGAAACTTAAGGGGGTGATTCTACTTGACAAAATAAGGGTAGAACTTCATACATTTTTTTTCAAAATGTCATTGGTTTTCGAGTTACAAGCCGTCAGAGTTCAATTTTTATTTTGGTTTGTTCGCCATATTGCACTTATTTTTTAACCAATCCAGTTGATATTTGGCACACAAATCGAGCTTTGCAGATTCTAAAATTTTAGGATAAAAGTACTTTTTTAAATACCGCCAGAGGGCACTTTACCTAAAACTTAAAATTTATTTATACCATAACTTTTTAATTTTGACAGATATCGCAAAGCTGGGGGCGTCATTTTATAGACAATTAAAAACTTAAAAATAATGTACTCTTTATTATAGTCGATAAACATCACCGTTTAGGTACCAATAGACATCGACGTTTTTATCAATTTCAATCAAATTACCTACATACATACAGGGTGTCCAGAAACTCAACCGACAAATTTTACGGGGCCATTCTACAACAGAAAATAAGAAAAAACTTTATATAAACATATGTCCTAAACGTCTTAGTTTTTGAACTACGGTGTGTTAAATATTAAAAAAAAATTTTTTTAACACGCTTTTATTAACTTGGGTTGTAACTATCCATCTATCTATCTATCTATCTATGTAACGGAATCTTTGAGCCTAATTTTAACCAACTTCCAGCTATTCGATTTCTTTGAAACTTTGCACACGTGTCAAGGACCGATGAAGATGCAATAATTTAAAAACAGTATCCCGTTATCTTTTTTTGAATCGCCAGGAAAAAAATTCCATTATATTATAAAAACAACACCTAGGACGCCATCTGTTGGCAACATTTCAAACTTTGCTATTAAATGAAGAAGAAATTTTTAGTTTTTACACAATTTGGTTAGTTGCACCATGAGTGTTTAATTTTTATGAAAAATAAAAATATAGGGTTAGTTGCACCATTAGTTCAAGGATTAAATAATAAAAATTACATTATGTGTAATGTATACATAATACATAATGTGCAATTAATAAAAATTAACATTCTTTTTTTTGGATCGCCAGGAAAAAAATTTTCCTTTATATTATAAAAATATAAAAACAACACCTAGGTTGCCACCTGTTGGCAACATTTCAAACTTTGCTATTAAATGAAGAAGAAATTTTTTAGTGGGTTGCAATATATTGGCAACGGTCCAAACATTGCCTGGATTGCCATCTGTTGGCAAAATTTCAAACTTTGCTACTTAATGAAGAAGAAATTTTTAGTGAGTTGCAATCTGTTGGAAAAATTTTAAAATTTGCCACTCTTGTTCATTAAAAATTTTTTCGCCATTTTGTCAAGAGTAGCAGAAACTAAAAATGAAAAATAATTAATAGTTTAAAAAACTAAAAAACACGCTTTATATGCAACCGAACTAAAAATTAGAAAATAATTTTTCATTAAAAATATTGTCATTTCATAGTAAAAGCGTGGGGTGATAAATATATTAAATGTTATAATTATTATATTTGCAAATATCTATGATGGAAAAGTTATGAAAAAATAGTAAAATGCACCCCACGCTTTTTACTATGAAATGACAATATTTTTTTTAATGAAAAATTATTTTCTAATTTTTAGTTCGGTTGCATATAAAAGCGTGTTTTTTTAGTTTTTTTAAACTATTAATTATTTAATATTTAAGATTAAGAAAAAAAACATGAAGCTCTACCCTTATTTTGTCAAGTAGAATCACCCCTTAAGTTTTGTGATCCATTTGTGAATCACACTGTGTAAAAATGTCCAAGAGCTAACTGCTTTATTTTTAAACACGTCATTGTGGTTTTTAATGTAGTCTTTAAAAGAGTTACTGGTAGTATTTTTTAGTGTATGATTATCGATTACATAGCAATTAAAATAAATTAGAAAGCAAACAATAAACTACAAAGCTAAAAATAAAATTTATATTTGGGCTACACTTCTAAATGTTAACAACCAAATAAGCAAACGCTTTTTATACTTTAATACCACATGTTATTACCCGACATACTTTTTTTTAATTTTATATGTTTAACTTTTTAGTAAATGCTATTTATTTTTAAGCCGGTTTGGAAAAAGCGTTTATCGAAGTTAAAAAGTCTTTTTTGTTGTAAGGTTAAGTTTTATTTGCTGATTTATCATGCATAAAAATGCACTACCCACGTATTGTTTTCTAGCTGTTACGCTTTAATTTTATAAATTGTGTCTCAGCTGAATTTCTTTGACAATGAATACATAAAACATTTTAATTTGTTTGACACGTGTCGATGACAGTGGGATATTTATCTAAAAAAGATTATAGTTAGGGATCCTTGGACCATTTTTTTCAAGTCATTACTAACAAGCTAATTTTTCGTAAGTAGTTTTATTTTGACGTGTTTTCCAACTTTTTTACAATTTTCGTTGGTGGTAGCTTACAGGGGAAGCAGGAATTATATGTGTTGATTTGACAGATATCAAAAATTTATTACAAACAGGGATTTTCTCTGTTAATTTTCACTTCCAGAAATTATTTCAAGAGTAATAGGTGCCAGACAGGGGAGTTTTTTCAAAAAGTGTTTTTTTTTTTAAAGTGTTGGTGTAGCGGGATTTTGGTGAATAATTTCTCCGTGAGTAAAGTGCTTTGAGAAGCAAATAGGCGCAAAAAGGAGGGAACGACCATTTTTTTTGCTCTTCTACAATTTTTTGGTGGAAAATAGGCATTCCAAGATTTCTAGCCTAGGGCACTTCAAACAGTTAATACGGCCCTGGGGCAAGTAATAACCTAAAATAGAGGTGATTCAAAAATCGATTACGAAACTTAAGGGGGTGATTCTACTTGACAAAATAAGGGTAGAGCTTTATACATTTTTTTCAAAATGTCATTGATTTTCGAGTTACAAGCCGTCAGAGTTCATTTTGAATTTTGGTTTTTTCGCCATACTGCACTTATTTTTTAAAAATCCAGTTGATATTTGGCACACAAATCAAGCTTTGCAGATTCAAACATTTTAGGACAAAAGTACTTTTAAGTACGGCCAGAGGGCACTTTACATAAAACTTAAAATTTATTTATATCTAGTCCAAATGAAGCGACTCACAAAATATTAGCTTTTAATAATGACCTGTAAAGAGATCCCTAACTACTTATTAAACAAGCCCTTTGTAGAGTAAATTTATAACAATTATGTTTAATTTAAAATGTAATTTAAAAGTTTGATCTGATTGATGGCTCATCAGTTTAGGAAGATTTGTAATCTTCTTATCTGACATCAAATTAAAAATTGATTTATTTGGGGATCTTAATCCTGAATTTCAATTATTTTAGAAGCTTGTGTAAAGACGCAAACAAAAATAAATAAAACAAATCAATTGTGATAAGATTTTCAATATTAATGGGCCCCATCGCGTTTTAACTTATGATGGTATTTTTATGTATAAAATTATCTTGGTATTGAAGATATGCTCTATATTGGTTAGGCGAATTCGTTTATTTGATGGTCTTTTGTTGGGTACACGCCTGGAAAGAATGGGACCGCTTCGGTCCTGGTCCCGGGGTATACGAGCTGACCCTGTTCAGCCCTATTGACCCCCATGAACTGGCCGGTCGCCTGAAACAAAAATTTTCAATTAAAACCATGTTTTTGTGTCAAGTTAAAATTAAGTTAAAAAATAAAAATAGGAAATTAACTAATATTTAAATTAAAAACTATTAAAATTTTAGGCTTTTTAGTATTGCAAACTAAATATAGTTTGACATTTGTGTCATGAGTGACATAAGTAAGTGGTGTATTTATTATTTGTAAGACCAAAAGGTGATGTGTATGATGATCATGAGTATCGAGCAAAGGCAATTAAGTATTATTTAAATTTACTGAAATTGATGCTACACAATTATCTTTATTTAATAATATTTACGCACTTTCATTGATTCTGCGTTTTTTAGAACAAGTTCTTTTGCTAAAATACTTGAAGCTAGTTTATTATATGATTGTTATCAAATGCGTGTTGGTAGATTTTTGATTTATGAAATTCGGTGTTTTTAATGTATGATCTGTGTTCTTTTATGCGTTTAGCCAATGGTCTACAAGTTTCACTTATATAAAACTTATTGCATTCGCAAAGTATTTAATAAATACCATTTTTTGTATTTTTATTTAAGTTGTATGGTTTTGTTTTTGTTAATTGAGATCTAATGGTGTTTTGTATTGTAAAGATTGTGCGAATATTAAATTTATTTCATTATTTTTTTTGTCTCAAAAATGGGAGCAATTTCTATTTTGATCAAATTTGGTATAGGTTTTGGTTGTCATAAAAGGCAGTATAAAAGTTTAAATAACTGATCTACAAATTTTTTGCTTTGTGGACCTCTTCTCGTTCAGAAACTTATGCATTTTTAAGCTTATTATTTTTGTACCTATTTCTTAAGTTGACATTATTTAAACGAAAGTATATTTTTGTTGAAAATAAAAAAAATATCAGTTACCAACATAATAAACTTTTAAAAAATGTATACCTTTATTAACTAACTAAATAAGAAGAGGTCCATATAGCTAAAAATTTTAGATCAATTATTTAAACTTTCATACGCCTTTTATAATAACCGAAACCTGTAAAACCACTAATAAAATTATAAATAATTAATAATTTCTCAAAAATTGTTAATACAACTTTTTATTGAATCACATTCTTTAAAGTGTCTAGATGACACTGGAATTTTTTAAATTTTTAAATTTATATTTAATTACAATGCAAATATACAGGGTGTAATTTAGTTGATGGCTAAAAATACAGGGTATGATTTCTTAGCCTATGTTAGGAAAGAAAAGTTTATATGAACATAGGTCCTAAACGTCTTAACTTTTGACATAGATTTGGTATTGAGTTAATATTTTCAAAAACCAAAAATTTTTGAAAACACTTATTTTATTAGTAAAAACTTTATTATTTTTGTTACATAATTGCTTATTAAAAGTAATAAAACCTAAGTTTAAAAAAAAATTCCGCAATGCTTCTTCTTTGGTCTAAAAATATGCAATTAAGTAAATTTTATATTTTCTCTTAAAACTAAACAAGATATGAAAAAGAAAATTAAATGACATAAAAGCAGTAATTTTATTTGCTTATTCTAAAGAAGGGCCAAAATTTCACACAGATTTACACATCATCGGCGTGCCGTTTTTTTGTTGGAAATATTCTTTAACTGCCTCTCGAGACGCCACTGGATTTATTAAATGTAATAAGTTCGTGATAAATTAACCCCTTAATGTCATTAAAAATATTGCTAAATTAAATCAAAATTGGGTAAAGAATAGTTAGGATATTTAAAAAATAGTTTTTTTTTAATTAAAATGTTAACACTCTGTATCTCAAAATTAAGACGTTTAAGACATAAGTTCATATAAACTTTTCTTTCTAAAATAAGCTAAGAACTCATACCCTGTATTTTTAGCCATCAGTTAAAAATTGCCCTGTATATTTAAAATCTGTGTCCACTATAGCGGCAAATCGCGCATGTCGAAAGTGCCGCAAAAGCCGATTTTTAAAGTTAAATAAAAATTATAAATATTAAAGCTACATTTCAAAAAGCAGAACATTTTTTACTGAAATTGCCTGTTTTTTTTTTAAGTATATAATATTTATGCTATCACTTGTACTTTTAAGATTGTGTCGACGCCACTAGAGACTTTAATGGTCGTAGTACTCCTTGAGAAGGTCCTTAAGCCATTAACCATATTTTTAGGAGACTATTTTTCGCAGAAAATCAACTTCTCGACTAGATTATAAAGAGTTAGAACCCAGATATTTCGCAACTGAATTTAAAGAAAATTTAAAGTTGGGTAAACTAAAATAAA
This sequence comes from Listronotus bonariensis, assembly GCA_014170235.1. Classification (NCBI taxonomy): domain Eukaryota; kingdom Metazoa; phylum Arthropoda; class Insecta; order Coleoptera; family Curculionidae; genus Listronotus; species Listronotus bonariensis. Next base: position 112,089 of record JACEGR010001825.1, on the reverse strand, counting down.
TTATCTTTTAATATCCAAACTGTGCGGCTAATTTGAATCTACCTTAAACGAGGTGTATAAATCCAGCTAACGGCACCGTAAAAACAAACATTAAAATAATAAATGTAACCCGACGGCAAAAACGCTGTAAAAAGACAAAAGAAGACATAAAATATAACAAATGATCATCGCAGTGTAAGTATTTAGGAAGTTTTTATTAAGCTTCACTCAAATGACAAATTAGTCATTTGTCTTTACATTTAGCAGGCGCCATTTTCCAAGAAAAGATAAAAATTTACTCTGTGACATAATAAATTTGTTTTGTTCTCAGGTAGAGCTCCTAATTTTATTTGGGGTATAATTTAAGTATTTTTTCCTTTTTAAGAAAATTTAAATAAAAATTAGAAGCGTAATTTTTAAATTGCAAATTATAGGTTGGCAAAAGTATGATTAAATAAAAGAAAAGACCAACAGTCCTTTCATTTTCTAGTATGTTTTAATTTTTTTTTTTAATCACAAACAAAAATGAAATAAATGATATCTTGATCTTTCGAAAAACAATTAATATCACATGAGTGTTAAGAATTTTAAGAGTTAAAAAAATATAGAAATTCTTAAAAATATGGCAATGGCTCAATTGAGGGGGCTAGATTTAAAGTGGACGATCTCCAGTTTTACCACATTTTATGACAACTAAAAAAAAGTTTAAATTAAATGTACTGCAATTTTCTTAAATTTAAATATTTTGTTCTGGATGTAGTCATGACCTAAAAATATTTTCTGAGTTTTTTGACAAAAAGAAAATTACAAAAATATTTACAAGTTTTGTACATTATGTAAATCATTTCTGGGGATTGTTTACTTTAAAAATAAATAATGCCTTATTCTCTCAAAATACATTTTGTTTATTATAAAAAGTTAACGTACATATATCATTTAATGCGTTATAAACTGTGCCGGATTAAGACTATCCTATTTTTGAGGACCATAAAAAAGGTTTACCTTTATAAAACACACCCAAAATGCAGTTTACTTATTGGTTAATCCGGCACTGGGTATAAATGAAAAAATATCATAAACTTCAAAACGATATATTTAAATATGGTAATTTTCTAGAAAATGGGAGCAACTCCGATTTTGACGAAATTTGGTATACGGGGTTTTGGGACGCTGATCACGAATCTGAAAGAATTATTTGGCGGAACGTTTCGTTCTCGAGATATCCATCATCAAAGTTGATATTTGAACTAACCTTATTTTCACTATATTCCCCTTCTTTGCACACAATTCTTGATTTAAAGCTAAAGTGTCACACAATATTTGATTTTCACCTTTAAAACCCCGTTTTTCTACGTTTTTTACATTATTTTTGAATTAAATTGCGTGGCTTTTCTTTGATAATCCGGCAACCATACATACACATAGGGCTTCATGGCAAACTGGGATTAAAATGATTCAAAGTATAGCTATGCAGTTTAATGCAAAAATAATGTAAAAAACGTAGAAAAACGGGGTTTTAAAAGGTGAAAATCAAATATTGTGTGACAGTTTAGCTTTAAATCAAGAATTGTGTGCAAAAAGAAGGGGGAATATAGTGAAAATAAGCTTAGTTCAAATTTGAACTTTGATGATGGATATCTCGAGAACGAAACGTTTCCGCCAAATAATTCTTTCAGATTCGTGATCAGCGCCCCAAAAACCCCCGTATACCAAATTTCGTCAAAATCGGAGTTGCTCCCATTTTCTAGAAAATTACCTTAAATATATTAAACTGGTAAACTTATTACAAATTAATTAACTCTTCACCCTATTTTTTTTACATGCCTCACATAAATTGTTTTTTCTTTAATCATGGCTTTTAAACATTTATTTTAAATAGCGTTTTCCATTACTGCATAAAACTGATTTTGGTATTATCAATTTTAATAAAATAGCCTTAAAAAGCTTTTAAAATTTACTTTTTAAATATTTTCTTTTCCATATTTATACACAACACAGTAAACAAATGTGATAAAGGCGTTTTTCCAAAATTATATAGTTTAATAAATTACATTAGATAACAAAATTTGTCCTTTATAATTTTTTTTTTATAAAATTTTGCCTAAAATAAAACTAAGGGTAGTTTACCCTTGAAATAAATAATGGTTTTTTAAGTTTTTGCAAATCCTGTATACAAAATAAACATTTTTCTCATTGTGGAACAAATTGTTTTTACAAGAAAAAATTATCGGTGGTAACTTCCTTTCGAATTTTTTTAATCCATTTGTCCTCTTGTAAACCCCATCCGTGAACAGTCTATAACTATATTTTTTTATTTTAATTTTTTTTCTTTACTGGGTGTATAGGTAAAGAATTAGGTTTGCATTGGAAACTGTACAGGGTGGGCAAAGTTAGGCGTTTTTATGGTTTATCTCAGTTATTACTAGAGTTAATAACATTATTTACCTAAGTGATACGAGGGGAATTTGAAAAATTGTCGTTTTTGATTTTAACCTATATATCCTTTAATATAGGAAAGACCAAAAAAGGATAAAGACAATTTTTGTAGAACTTTTACGTATAGTGTCCACAGAAAGTTTTCAATGCCAACTTGATGTTTTTCTTTGGAACACCTTGTATATTCTTCAGTAACTAATAGCCCTTAACACAACGATAACAAATATATAAAATCGTAATATTATCTCTTAAATTTTTTAAATATTTGAATTTTAATATTTATTTTTGAGCGTACCCTGTATAAACACCTTCTTTTATAACAATACTCTTAAATATTCATTTAATGTAATAATAAGATATATTTTTATGATTTATACTAACCTTAATATACTTTTAAGAGTATAAACACAATAAACAAAAATTAATATCTACATATTATGTAAGTATACTATCACTTAAGTGTTTCTGTTTTTTTTTAATACAATTATATAAGAATAAAGCTCTTTAGGCCTGTAATTACAACAAATTATAAATTTATTTTAAAATTTAAACGTACTAAAATTAAAATATGTTAACAAGAACGCTATAAATACAAAAGAATAATACTTCTTTTAAAAAATAAATATGCTACAGACCAGGAGGCTTTAAATATTAAAACAAAAATATCATATTACAGCTGATTACCTAATGGCATTATCTCCATATAAGTAACCCAATTTAAAAGTAAAAACATTTTAAAAATTTGGCTCTTCCACGAAACCACACATTTTTTAACTGTGTTTATACTTTTAAATGTTTATTAGGGTTAGAATTATTTATAAAAAGATCTTAAATATTCCCTTTAATTATAATTATAAAATATTATTGTAAAAAGGTGTTTGTACGGAGTACGCTTAAAAATAAATATTAAAATTTAAATATTTAAAAAATACAAAAGATGATAATACACTACCATACATATTTGTTATTGTATTGACAAGAGTTTTATTAAGTAAAAATACAGGGTGTTTTATAAGAAAAATATTAAGTCGGCTTCGTAACTTTTAACGCAACCCTGTATAAAAACATTAAATACTTTCTGTAAATTCTAAGTAAAAGTTCTACAAAAAATGTTTATATGGTTTATCTATTTCTGGTATTAAATGATATATAGGGTTAAATTAAAAACCTCAATTTTTAAATTTTCCCCGTATCTCTTAAATAAATAATTTATTAAAATTCTAACTACGCCATTTTTAGATTCTCCAAAATCAAGCCCATAACATCTACATAGGTTTTTAATACCTCCAGTAATATCTATAAGCTAATTCATAAAAACGCCCAATTTTGCCCACCCTGTACATATTGCCATAATCGACAAGTAAGGAGATTGTACGATTTGAAACTTAATTATAACTAGGGATTTTACAATTCTACAGTCTGAAACTTACTCCTACTTTTTTGTACCTAAAATGTATTGGAAATAAGGTAACTGCTTTGAGGTAAAATATGAATTTGTTTAAACTTAGCGCTAAAAATCATGACTGATGCGACATCTATCAAATTTTTTAGAAAAAAATTGTATTGCATACATTTTAAAACTGCTGAAACTAGGCCCCTCAAATATTCAAAAACGTCTTGAAAAATGATGATATGCGTAAGCCATTATATCGCGGTAATGGATTATGTAAAAAAATAAGTTCGTTTGTTGGTTATTCAATTTTCCGAAAAACCGCTTAAAGTATTTTTTTTTAATTTTTATATTTTCCGGGGCACTTTTTAGTGAAAAATGCGCTTTTTGTAAAAGAAATCGGCTAATTTACTTTTTTTTTAAATTTGAAACATTGACAAACTTAGGCGCCCCCAGGATGACTCTTAGGGGGGTGTAAAAATTTTGAAAAGCATTGAAAGGACTTTATGTAAAACTGTACAGGGTTATTCAGTTTAATATAAACTGGGCTTAATTTTGTAACTTCCTTGAGCTTCTTTAAAAACGAATATAGCCATTTCGTGTATTTTTTTTGTAGAATTTAATAATCTAATCAGAAATACCAAATGTTTTTCTAATTATATTAAAAAACAATAACAAAAGGGGCACAACACGAGTGACGTATTTCTTAAATGGGTTACTGGATATGGAAACTGCAATATACTATAAGGAAAGTTTAACCTCAAAAAACCTGGCTGCCACAGATATGTGTTTGCCAAAGTCTAGAATTAAAAAAACAATATTACTTTTTGGGTTTAAAAATAGATATCATATCACTTTTAGCATATAATATAATTTAAAGCCGTATACTTCTCTTGAAAACCTCATTACAAAACCACTCCAGAAATTAATAAACTTATTTTTTAAATTCTTGACTTTAACAAATAAGCACCTGCTAGACCTGTGGCAGCCAGGTTTTTCCAGGGGATACTATTCTTAGAGTATAATAAAATATTTAATTAATTGCATTAGAACCGCAGGAAATAAACCCAGGAACCCCTATACCACCGAATTCCTCGTGAAAATCCATTTTATATAAAAATATACACGGGGTATACTATTTAAAACATACGTCACTCGTGCTGTAACTCTTTTATATTTGTATCAAATGTTTTTAATAAAATTAATAAAATTCTACGGAAAACAATGCACGAAATCGCTATATTCGTATTTTAAAAAGTACAGAGAATTTTAAAAATAAGGCCCTGTTTACTTTAAAATGAATAACCCTGTACCCTCTCATATATCTTACTTCTTTTTACATAAACGTAAATAAAAGGTTTTCACCCAACAACCCTTGCACTTTTCCCCCCAAAGGCTATTTTGACAAATTTATTAAAAAAAAATCAGCATTAGGTATCTCAAAATTCTATAAAGAAATAGTGGGGAAAATTTTAAAATGATAGGTGTGGTATTTTTGTAAGTTATCCTCTTATATACAAATATTTTTAATCTTTAGCATTATCAACTCAACTTTTTAATATCAAATTTTTTTTAAAGATAATCAGAAATATAAATACTGTTTCTTTTTAAACATATATGCAATTAAAAGAAGATATTGCAACAAAAGAAATCTTAGTAATATTTAGAAAAGTTTAGGCATTCGTTGACCATATCCTTAAAAAATTCTTTGTTATATTTTACTTTGTTAGAAAAGATAACAAGGAAAACTTTCATATAGCGTACAAAGAATCGAAGAGTTTGAAAAGTTTTTATTATATTGTGTAGTATATATGGAACAACAAATATTTTGCGAAAAAATTTCTTGGTAAATAAAACTTTGTTTTTTAATACAAAGGGTAAAAAGTTTGTCTCATCGTATAGTTTCCTTTATTAAGTAGACTAAATAAGGTTAAACTTTTAATAAGATGTTTTTTTTTTTATTATTTTTTTAGATTTACCAAATACAATGTGCCTACGCAAGTTAGCGTCATGAGGAAACTTTCTATTATTGATATTACAAAAAAGTTTTTCTTTAAAAAATGTTTTGACTGGTTCAAAACCTAATAAACAAAATATAAAATTTATTAGTCATCTACGAGGTTTGGATAAAAATGTAATTTTAGCTTAAGAGTAAAGTACCAAACAGCACAAACTTTTCATTGAGCAATCCCCCATATAAGTAAAGCATGCGTCCACACTATTTCTTTACCTTGCTGCAGAGCTGGGCTGCACTACCAAACAATGGTTAAGCTGTGGAGCGGACATAAAGCATCGCGAGACCCGTGCTTTACTTATATGGTGAATTGCCCAATGGAAAGTTTGTGCTGTTTCATGATTATAAACGTTAATGGACAGTTTCAAATAAACATTTTATATTAGGTGTTATTACAACAAGAAGAATCGCACAATGCACTAAACACATACACAAGAAATTTTGTTGATTTTCGCGGGAAACATTTTTTTTTGGCCGTGACAACGTCTTATAATTTGATGGAGCCGGCTGCAAGCACCAAAAACATGACTCATCCGGCGTTACCATGCGGCGTCGTTACCTCGCTCTGAGGCGTCAATTTGAGACTTTAAGTGCAAGCGAGAGCGCGGAAGAGGCATAATCGGCTTCCGCGTTCGACATCTGTTTCTCTCTTACCTGAGTGTACATTTACATGTTTTCGTCAAGTATAAAGTGCAGTGAAAAGTAAATGTGGTGTCAAATGTTTAAAGCGACGTTGTCACGTTCAACCATCGTCAGTAAACCGACTTTGTGGACAACCAATTTTTTTTTTTATAAATTGCATATCTAGAAGTAATTTTAAAATCTGAACTTCTTTTTTCATAACAATTTGTGATATTAGCAAAAATACAGGTCGAGAATCTGCAGCATATTATATATTGTAGATGACTGACACAATTTGATATCCCATGATTTTTTTAGGTTTTGGACCATGCACAACTTTTTATAATAAATACCATTTTTCGTAGAATTAGTAGCAAAAAGTTTTCCATATGACGCCAACTTACGTAGACATATTATACTGGGTGGTGCGTCGCCAAACGGAAAATAGGCACTAGCGTACCGATAGGAAGGCGAAAGGGTGCGCTGCTCCCTGGGCCCTCAGTTAGAGGGGACCCCAAATGGGGTCCTCATACAAAATATGGTACATATTAGGGTTAAGGAGCGTTGCTGTAATGGCATTTTGTTATTTTTAGTACCAAAATACAAAACGGGGAGGCCCCAATCTTGATTAAGTATATTAAGTTAAGTTGAAAGCGAGCTCCATTTCGAGGATGATGACGTTAAATCTTTTTTTTATTCGCTTTACACCAACTAAATTACACGTGCTTGCCCTTTTTACTGTCTTTTTACTGTAGTTGGTGTTTTTCAGTGTATGTTTACCAATTTAATAGTAATAATAATAAACCATGAAGTGAAAAATAAACTTTTAAAAGAAAAAATCAAACAGACCTCAACACAATAATAATAGTCACTATAGAGTAAAAATAATAATAAAAAAAGAAGTCGGGTACTAACATATGTGCTAAACTACTTAATGGTATTTACTAAATAAAGAAAAACCTTTAATACCCTAATACCATAATATGGTATTACCCAACTTCCTCTTTTTATTTTTTACCTTTTAGTGAGATTTATTATTGTTTAAAAATCGCTTTATTTTCTTTCAACTGTTTATTTTCTCCATATGTTGGTATAAATAAAATTACTCTTTTTAACAAATATAAAGTGTATTACTTACGGAAATTTTATAAATAGGACAGGAAAATATATAAAGTGTTTTTCTGTTGTTTTAAACTTTTAATTAAATCATTGTTCTATAACTTTTTGCTAGCTTAGCGTAAAACAGTTTAATTTTAAGCGAAGGTAAATTTTAACTATGAGTTTAAAACTATTTTGTAAGTAGAATCCCACTCGTTATTTTATATATATCGAGCATGTAAAAAGTTTTTACCACATCCTTAATTTTGAGCAATTATAACTATGTTAATTATATACCTAAAAACTTTTTAGTACATACATATACAGTGTGGGCAAATTAAACTTGCACGATTTTAAACTAATAATAACTTTTATTTGTTGCACTTATCTTCTTTTACTTTTAAAGAGCTAATAGGTTCTCTCTAGGTTTGCCTATTTTGTTCAAACAGAGTCAACCAGGACTGGTCTTACGGGACTTTCACCAAAATGCTATATTTAACTTTGCTGCAAAAGACATGGGATTTATCTACAATTGAGCTAATACGTTTTCTTGTAGACAAACTATAAGAAATGGTTCAGTAAAAGCAAAACTGTTATGAAGTTCTGGATTTAGAAATTATGATTATACTTGGCAAGTAATCCGCCCCACAAAGCATGCATTTTTCTTGGTTTAAATAGATTTTTTCTCAATTGGCTTTCGAAATTCAAAAATGTGGGGTTACTATAGCTACTGAGTTGAATGCTCTTTAAAGTAAAACGCTACAGAACATTTTTAAAACGTATTAGCTTAATTATAGATAAATCCAATTTATTATGCAACCAGGTGAATGCAACATTTTGGAAAAAAGTTTAGTCCTGTCTAAATCAATTTGACCAAAATAAGCAGACCTAGAGAAAACAGATCTACCTATTCGCCCTTTAAAAATAGAAAAGATAGGCGCAACAGATAAAACGTTGTTATTAGTTTAATTTGGTTCACACTGTATTTAGATAACATTTAATTTACTTTATTTTAAAGTTTAAAATCTAGTATAGGCCAGTTTTATGTCTGTGGGTTCTAATAAAGAAAAGCGGTTTAGACAGCGTTTTTCAAGTATATGAATAAAGTGGTAGACAATGTAATGTTTTCAATAACACGACTTTATCTTCAACCGTTTTCGAGTGATAACTATTAACACACACGTAAGTTACAACTTGAAAATGGTTGGAGAAAGATACCATCCGAAACCTCGTAAATCAGTTAAAAATAAAAACAATGGAAGTCCAGGAAAGCAATTTTCTTTAGTATATGGATAAAGGATACACAATAAACCTATAGTAGGCAAGCCCACGATGGTAAATGGAGATTTTCTCGAGCACCATAAAGACCTTTTGGGTTGCAGAGTTTAGAGGATAGGAAGAAAAAAATGGTATATAATGTATACCTTTTCATCGGTGGGGAAAGCGGCTATAGCTTTTAAAATATGTCATAAAAATACTATTTTGGCTTGTAGAAATCATTGGGATCGTATCAGATTATACAGGGTGATTCAAAAATCGATCACAAAGCTTAAGGGGTGATTTTACTTGACAAAATAAGGGTAGAGCTTTTATATAAATTTTTTTCAAAGTGTCATTCGTTTTCGATTAAAATTTGACGGCTTGTAACGTCAAATTTTAATTTTTATTTTCTTTTTTTTCGCCATATTGCACTTATTTTTACCCAATCCAGTTGATATTTGGCACACAACTCGAGCTTTGCAGATCCTAAAATTTTAAGACAAAAGTAGATATTTTTTTTAAATACCGCCAGAGGACACTTTACCTAAAACTTAAAATTTATTTACATCATAACTTTTTATTTTAACAGATATCGCAAAGCTGGGGCGCCATTTTGTAGACAATGAAAAACTTTAAAAATAAGGTACTCTTTATTAAAGTCGATAAACCTCACCATTTAAGCACCAATGGACATCAAAGTTTTCATCAATTTCAATCAAATTTCCTACAGACATACAGGGTATCCATTAACTCTACCGACAAACGTTACTCAAATTACCTACATACATACAGGGTGTCCAGTAACACAACCGACAAACTTAACTAAATAATTCTACAACAGAAAATAAGAAAAAACTTTATGTAAACATATGTCCTAAACATCTTGGTTTTTGAACTACGGTGTGTAAAATATTAAAAAAAAAAAAATAATTTTTAACACCCTGTAGTTCAAAAGCTAAGAAATTTAGGACATATGTTTATATAAAGTTTTTTCTTATTTTTGTTGTAGAATTATTTAGTTAAGTTTGTCGGTTGAGTTACTGGACACCCTGTATGTATGTAGGTAATTTGAGTGAAATTGATTAAAATGTCCATTGATGAGTAAATGGTGAGGTTTATCGACTATAAAATAGCGCCCCCAGCTTTGCGATATCTGTCAAAATAAAAAGTTCTCTCTCTCTCTATTTTTTTTTTTTTTGGTTTTGGTCACTTTAGGTCCAATCCACCACACTCCCCTTCCGGACTATGCTTTCCAGGGCTTCGTCGGCGGCAAATCTGGATAATCGAGCTCCCAGAAATTCCAAAAAGAAAACAAACAATTTAACAATCGATGCAATGCATAAATTGTCGGCCTGCAAACCAAGATCTGCTACTGGTGTTACGTATACCCTTTACTTTCACTACTGACAGTTCCCATGGCACGCCCATCTATTTCCCGCCATTTGAGAAATACCTCGTGTTCACCACCAAACAGGATACCATCAGCTTATAGGAATCTTCGCTCACAGCGCTTAGATCCAGACGAAAGATGCCGTCAATTTAGCGTGAATCTTTCCTTGATCCCCGAAGGTAAAAAACGTTCGTACGACACCTCTAGCCGCCACTTTGGGAAGAACTTTGTAGTCCTCTACGCACGTCCGCACTGTCCGGAGGTCAAAGAGAAATAAAGGAAAAAAAAGTTATGATGTAAATACATTTTAAGTTTTGGGTAAAGTGCCCTCTTGCGGTATTTAAAAAAAAAGTACCTTTGTCCTAAAATTTTAGAATCTGCTGAAGCTCCATTTGTGTGCCAAATATCAACTGGATTGGTTAAATAATTTTGAATAAAAAATATATGAAGCTCTACCCTTATTTTTTCAAGTAGATTCATCCCCTTAAGTTTTGTGATCTGTATATTTTTCGTTATTCTTAAATTATTTTCTTTAAAATAAAAAAATAGCCAGGCTCAAAAATGTTAAAATGACTTTATTTTTAGCCCTCTTTACGTCACTTTTAAATTTTTAGATTAGTGGAATAAACACTGTTTAACATGTTATTATCTTACACTATCTTAATCTGACGCCCTCAAAATTTGCTGATGGATAATATATTTCTGATTTTTACGATTGGCCCTGTATTTGGGGTTCATATTTGGTGAAGGTACTTAACCGGGTACAAAAGTGTTCTCCGGTATATTAATCTGCCGCTCTGTAGTTAATCCCGAAATTCTCTCTGGGGCTTCCTTACTACTATGCCTGTTGTGGTGGCAATGGATATGGAATCCATCTTTAATCTAGCTCAAAAACATAACTACAGCAGTAAGGCTTTAAAAATAATAAAAACAAAACTCTCTAATTGTTTCATAATTGTTGCAAATTGTACACATATGGTAAATTGATTTTACATGATATAACTTTTACACAAAGTTCTATTGACCTTTGTATGCAATTACATGCAAGGGTGTTATTCCATGTTGCAAACACTCAATTCCGGAACGAAACTTGTCAAAATGTTTGTGAAAATTCATGCCCTGTTTTACCAGAAAACATTTATTTTCCATTTCTCTGCTGCATTAACTACACAAAATAGGCCAATGGCAAAATATAATCAAGGTTTAAAGTTATTTTTATTTTAGTGCCTTTTGGGATGTGGACCATGTTTTCGTGGGTAGGTCAGTTTGTCGTTAAATTATTACTAGCTGGTGGCGAAGTAGACAATAAGTTTAAACTATATTTAAAGCACAATTTACAAACTTAACCATCCGTTTCTCAGAAATTTAAGCTTCCGCAGGTAATCGGTATATAAGGTGTATAAAACAGTTTTTTATAGCTTCTTTATTTTTATTTACATCCTACAAATGTCTATGCCTAAATACCAGAGTACCGTGGGTGTCTGGTTATTAGATTTTTAACCCATCGTTTTTCCTGTTTTGTCAACGTGGTTCAAGCACTAAAATATGGAATTTCGCATTTCACAGCACCGTTAGATTTTCGGCCATGCATAGGTTTTTATAAAGAATAACTTTTTTTCTAAAAATTAATAATAATGAATTTTCCCATATGCCGCCAACTTACGCAGACACTCTGTATATTGCTAGTAGCATTTTAAACTTAATTATTTGCCTGACCTTTCGAAATACTTCATTAACAGGTAATAGGAAAACTTTTACAAAAGGGCGTGGTACACACCCTCAAACTACTGTGTGATCCTTGTAAAGCTTTGATCATTTAGAATTTACAATTGAGTTCGTGCTTTTGTACTAGTAAAAGAGTTTAAGGTGGGTTTACACAATGCCAGCGACTTGAACAAGTTACTAATATCCAGCACTAGATTTTAGTGCTTGCTTTGGGTAAACATATATTCCAGTACTAAATTCCAGTACTGGTTTTAGTACCGATTTTACTTCAGTAAATAGAAAGCATTTCTATTTACTGGAGCAAGTGGTTACCCCCACTCCCACCATCCTCTTAATCAAACATGTGTAGACATCATTTTCGCAGTAAAGTTTGTAGAATTATATAGCAAGAAAGAGTGCTTTTGGAATATTCAGTTGATTATCTATAGATAATAGGTTTATTCCAGCAGGCTCTCAGAAATGTTTGCAACCATTCGGATTCTGCGCACGCCAAATTTGTCGTTCCAGCAGTACCATGTTTCTAACATTATTCAATTCTTTGTTGTTTCAGCAGTAGTTTTAAGATGTTGGAAACATGTTGGAAACTGTTTGAAAAGTTGGCAAACTTTCTTCAAACATTACTGACAAATTTTTAACATAACTTTTCTTGTATTGTCGTATCATTATGCACGCCTTGTTTATTTTTCGTTCCAGCAGAAAACTGCCAACATTTTACTAATATTTGTAACAAATTCTACGTTTTACGATTGTTGCTAACATGTTTTCAACATTCTGCTGGAACAGGCCCGGGAAAAAAATGTGGAGGCAATAAAAACCGAGAATTTTGGTCTAATAAATGTAAAAACAAAATAAAAACTCTAAGGTCGACGTATGTATAAGAGGTAGCGAAAATTAAAAATCGTCTTCAACCCTACCAACTCTCAAAACCACAAAAATAGCACCACGGCAGGAACAACAACTGCGCAACGACCAACCGGAACAGGCCCCGCCCACCCAAGCTGCCTATAAATACTCGCTGCGTCCGCGCCGCACAGTATTTCCTTTTACTGTTCTAAGTGGACAAAATTCACTATTTAATTTAAAGAATTCAACTACTTGTGCTAAAAAAGGAATAACCCAGTATCTCGGAATATCAATTATTTTTAGATATTTTTTTTGTGCTGATAAGAAATCGAGCCCTGAAAAGGTAGGTGCAATTTTATTTTGTGGATTAGTAAATATTTACAAGTGTAATTTAAGCAAGTGCTAGTTTAGTTAAATACTACTAAAAAAATTTTAAAATGGAGTTTCAATATCAAGGTAAGTTGCTTAATATTTTACAATATTAGGATAATTTTAAAAAATATATTTACTGTAGAAAATCAACTTAGATTGGGGCGTTAACTTAAAAATGTATAAAAGCATATATTTGCAAGAAAATTTGTCAATGTCCCCGGATGTCCCCGGGCTAAATTTTATACATGTTAAAGCCAATTTAATTAGCTTCATTTTAGTATAAAATTGAGTTGCAACTTTTGGGTAGAACTATTTTTAAATTAATTTTTAGAGTCGACATGCGCCATTCCAAGAATGACCTTCTTTCAAGAATGGGTTAAAGCTCCATGCAAGAACGTAAAAAATAAAAGTTTGTTTATTTATATTTCGTCGAATTTTGATTTAGAAGATATAACTGAAGAATCTTTAAGAGAGTTAAAAATAAAAATTTCAAGAATATCGAATAAAATAGCTGAAAAATGGGCGTCCTGTGGGAAATCCGAGGACAAATTTATTAAAAAATATAGCGACTGGCTAGGTGGCGAAGACTTCAATTTTTATTTTATTAAAAATGTCCCCCAACCTTCCTCTTCAAGTACGAGTGTGGGTAGGCCAAAAAAAGTTTTGAGGAAGCATCTTTTAGAACTAAAAGAAGGCGGGTAGTAGACCTTGTGAACAGTCGAAGTTTACCAGAATTGACAACTGCTGCCGAAGTTAGTTTGCGCAAGTCAGGTCAAAAAAATGTGGCTAATATAGTAAAAGACATTGTAGCAGATCCAAGCAAAGCTGGCAGAATTAAAAAATTAGAGTCTATGAACAGGGGTCGCATGTTAAATAATGATGAGGCATTAGCTTACTATGTTGACTCAAAATCTAGTACCCACACTTATAAGCAAACCAGAAAATGGAGCCTTAAGGCAGGTCATGCAGTGTTTCCATCATATAAAATGTACTTAAATCCAAAATGGCTTGCTTACCTCTATCTAATGATATCTCTGTAACGGAAATCCGCGCAGAGATAAAACTGCAAGCCATACTGGATTTAACTGTAAGTCGGCTTGTAAAAGTTCAGGAAAATGTCATTGCTAACGTATTACCTACTTCGACAAGTTTTACATTGATTAGTAAGTGGGGATGTGATGGGAGTTCAGGACATAGCAATTATAAACAAAAATTTACCAATACTGAATTTTCTGATGAATACTTGTTTGTTTTTAATTTTGTACCCATTCAACTTATAAGTAAAAGTAGTGATATTGTTTGGCAGAACCCCAGAACATCCTCAACTATGTATTGTCGGCCAATTAAATTTATATTTTCTAAAGAGACGACTGAGTTTACGGTTAGCGAAACAGAAATGATTAAAAATGAAATAGATACGCTGAAACCAACTTTGTGTAATATTGGGGATTTTGTAATAACTGTCTCCCATAATTTACTCCTCACCATGGTGGATGGAAAAGTTTGTAATGCGCTAACCGAAACTCGTTCCTCTCAAAAATGTTATATTTGTGGAGCAACTCCAAAATCCATGAATGAGGAATCATTGCATTACGTTAGCAATCCTGAACATTTTAGTTTCGGTCTATCTACATTACATGCCTACATTCGATCATTTGAATGTCTTTTGCATATAAGTTACAAACTTGAAATAAAAAAATGGCAAGCTAAGGACGAGCAAGATAAGTTAAATATTAAGTTTAGGACAGAGATGATACAGAGGGAATTTAAAAACAGAATGGGACTTATTGTAGATAAACCGAAACCTGGTTTCGGGAATTCAAATGATGGAAACACTGCACGAAGGTTTTTTAAAAATCCAGAACTTAGCGCGGAAATTACCGGGTTAGACCTGCAATTAATTAAAAATATTGGTTTTGTATTGGCAGCTTTAGCATCTGGTTACAAAATTAATTTAGAAAATTTTAAAAAATTGACGGAAGAGACGAGAAAATTGTATATAAGTCTTTATTCGTGGTATTATATGCCATGTACCTTGCATAAGATTTTAGTACACGGTGCCGAAATTATACAGCATGCTCTCCTTCCGATAGGCCAGCTTTCTGAAGAAGCTCAGGAGGCACGAAATAAGGACTGTCGTAGGTTTCGTGAATGCAATACAAGAAAAATTCTCGCATAGCCACGAATACAGATTTATTAAATATGCTTTTAATTACATCTGACCCGGTAATTAACAGCTATAGAGAAACTCCAAAAAAACGTTCTGGCACTTTTCCTCAAGAAGTGCTAAATTTACTTGAAGCTCCAACTGTGACAACAGTACAAACATCCGATATTGACGAGGAGCTTCAAAACATTTCTTTAAGCAGCAGTTCAAGTGAAGAGACAAATGAAAGTGACGAGGAAATAGATTTATAGAATATATTTAATTTTCTGGTTTGCTTACAATTTTTATAAGTAATATTTTTATTTTTATACTGAGTGCGTTTTTGAAACTTACAATGGCTATATTTTTTAAACCATGGCAAATATCAAAAAATAAAAATACTGTTTCTATAAAACCCGGGGGAATATAACTGACGTATTTTTCGAAGCCCATCTATCAACCCCTTAAGCTGCACCCCCAGTCACTTTAAAATCTTAAATGGCAACCCCTTATGTGACATCTCTCGGGAAAGCGTATGAAAAATACTTTTCGTTTGGTCATAAAAAGTTGGAGTAAAATCAAATACTACCTTCAAATTTTAGAAAAATCATACTTTATTATTCATAAAGAATACCAGAAAATGTTTAATTAAATTAATGTAAAATTATGTAAAAACTAAAAATAAATTAAAATAATACTCCCTGTAGAGCTAACCCGCTCCCATAAGAAGTTCTGGTTAGTTCTATTGCACAAGCGCTTTACAACAAAGACCAGTTGCTATCACTTTTTTCTCGACAAAATTCAGAAAGAGAACTAACCAAAACTAACCAGAACTTTTAGGGGCGCGGGTTAGCTCTACAGAGAGTATTATTTTAATTTTTTATTAAATTTTAATTAATCGTATATTAATTTAATTGGACATTTTCTGGAATTTTTTATTAATAATAAGGTATTATTTTTCTAAAATTTAAGGGTAGTTTTTGATTTTACCCCAACTTTTCTATAATTAACAAAAAGCATTTTTCATAAGCTTTCCAGAAAGGTGCCACTTAAGGGGTGTTCCCATTTAAAATTTCTAAGTGACTGGGGGTGCAGCTTAAGGGGTTGATAGAGGTGTTTTAAAAAATGCGTCATTTATATTCCCCCAAGTTTTTTTTTTTTTTTTTGATATTTGCCTTGGTTTAGAAAATATAGCCATTGTAAGTTTTAAAAACGCTCCCTGTACAATATTTTATGTAGAATTTATGTTTGTGTTGGCTATATTAAATAAAAATAATGTTTTTTTATTATTTTACTTTTAAATAGTCACATATGTATGTTTTTCTGCTGAATAAATAAACAAATTTCCTTAAATTAATTTTGTCCAACAAGAACAGCCAAAGGAAACACTGTGCGCCGGGACACAGTCACAGTAGTACGCAAGTAGTCTACCAGGAACCCTCTGATGATGCCAACCACTCGCACTGGCGAAACGTTAAGGATATAAAATCTACAACGACGGCCGAAAAGCCCAAAGTTTAGCAGAAGGTGGCCGCGAAAGCCTTACACAATATATTCTTGCCTGTAACTTATCACTACAAAAACTTGACATAGAGATTAAAAATGAATTTAATGCGGGTTACTTGATCAAATAACTGGCAATGTGTAGACAACAACTATCTTCCAAAGCAGTTGCTTTTAGTACTGGGTTTTAGTAACTTGTTCAAGTCACAAGCATCGTGTAAACCCACCTTTGACTATCTTTAAATTTTGTTGTTGTAAACAGTTTGCATGATTTTTACAAGAAAAATTCTAAAATTTAACTAGTTTTTGTTATACAATGGCATTTACTGTTTTCAGTATTATTATTATTATTATTGGTTATGTATAAAAAATCATTAATTGTAACTTTATTGTTTAGGAAATATCAATAATTAATAAAGTCGTATCATCGTTAAAATGGAATCCGATTGGATGGATCGCATTGAACCATATAATGTGCCCTTCGTCTTAGGATTTATCGGATGCAGATAATCCGGTTCTAAATTCTTTTAAAGTTGACAAAGAAAAGGATATACAATGACAAAGAAAGCAAACAAATAAAAATAAACTTCTGACCTTACTTTTGTGGTATTTTTTAATTGAATTCATTTAATTTCAGAAAATAAAGGCAAAATAATTACGCAAACCACTAAAAACACAATCACAGTATTTTAGCAAATATTTAAGCCAATTCTTTCCACTATAAAGTTTTAACACTTATCAGCTGTTTCACTTAACTGTCTTTTTTTAAATCTTTTCCAAAACCGTACAAATATAACCTCCTATCGGGCTGAACTCACTTACTTAATCTAAAACGTGTATATTGCAATTTTCGTCGAATTAAGTTTTATCCGATCGGTTGAATCGGATCCAGTATAACGATGTACCCTTAGTCATAATATCAAACAATTACATTTAGGTTAATGTAATTATATTCCTTCAATAACGGCTTTTTCAGCTATTGAGTAGTTCTTAAACTGATATATTTTTGTAATTAGGAAACATTTATAACATATTATATATTTTGTGCCTGCTCAATACGTTACTTGATATTTAGTATGCCCTTCCAAACAACAGGTTTCCAATATATTGATAAATTATTGTAAAATGTATTTTTGTTACCCTGTGTTTTTAATTAAAAAAACAGTTAAGAAATGTTTGTATTTACTTTTAGATGACCACTACTACATTGAACCTGGAATTTTGATTTTTGTGTAATTTTTGTTCAAAATGTTTTAAATATTCTACTTCTCCTTAATTAAACTTTTTATTTCGACAATATGCTTGCTATAAACTAAATATAAACTAAAGAAAACGCTTATTCGGCATCCCCCACAACAAACGCACGGCGTATAACCCAAATTTTCATAGGAAACATATATTCAGCGCCTATGCCTTTACGCCAAGCATTTCTACGATCGCTCGCATCCCATGATAAATCTTCATAAGTAAGCCCACGCTGTTAATTTGGCGCCAGCTGTAAAAAAGTTGCATAAATCCTGCATCTAAAAGATTACAATTCTTCTATTTTTAGACGTAGAGCGTAGAAAACGATTGTCTTTCTGTCGTACGTTTAAATTTTTAGACGTCTTGTGAAACTACATTAAATCGTTTTAAATTGGCAAGACGAAAAAAATCTTTACAAACAAACGACAGCTCCAAATATAATAATGAATTATTCTTAGGCGATGTGAGGTAAGTAATATGTAGAGAGAAATATATCTCGACGATATATTGTTAGGCCGGTTTATGACAGTACGTAAATGCGTATCATTATTTATAAAATAAAATCGTCGACAAAGTTATTGCCTGAAATCTCGGGATTGCAAATCATTTTCATCACTTTCCTTTTTATTTACATGTGTTAGTTCAGGCGTGTAGCGCATCGTAAATTCTATGCGATTTATCACATATCGTACAAACAGCGCCTAAAACATAGACTTAGAACGTGAAAATTGAAAAATACCTGGCTTAAATTTTTGTTGGCCAGTGTAGGTATATGATAATATTAATATATTGTGAACACCTAGTATAAAAAGTATACATTTTGGGAATTTTAAAAATATACATTTTTGGGCAATTTAAATTTTTATTGGGTTACTTAACATTGGGAAATTTGCTACATAAAAATATACGTGAGGTGTCAAGGTTTAAAAAGTATAAATTAAACAGTTTTCTAGGTTACTCTTATAATAATAAAATAAAAACATTAAACAAGCTGGGTCGCCTAGAAATGCAAAACAAACACTGGAAAATTTGATATTTAAAGAAGAGAAAAGAAATTAAAAGGGATTGTTTATCAGAGAAGAAGTAGTTAGTAAAGTCAAGCATAAAGTTAAAGTTTTAGTTAAGCCCCGTACGGGCTATCCCTAGGGATATGCCCGTACTAAATTTAGTTAATCAAATAAGTTAAATTAGTTTTTAAAAATGCAATTAGTTTTGATGGTCCACCGGTCTCATGGTCCCATTAGATAGTTCCATATAGTACACATTTGCCCAGTACGTGACGTAAAGTGACCCTGTATGTATATTTCAAAATTTCAACGTCACATATGGTGGAGGCGTCCCCGTTCCCAGTGACCTTTGGGAAACGTCGGTTATGGTAAGCTGTGCCCGCCCCAGTTCCAGTGCCCTTTGTGATGCGATAGGAAAAGTCGCTCATGGTACGCCCTTCCTACCCCTCAGTGTTTTTGTGGAAGAAAATGCCATAAATATGGTAAAGGCGTCCCGTTCCCCGAAGAAAAAATGTGTGTGAAATGACGAAGATGGGGAAAAAATATGTTGCGTAGCGTAGCTGCAAGGAGGTAGCAGCGTAGCTACAAGAAAAAGGAAGATAAGGTATATCTTCAGTTTTGAAATACGGCTAAATGGTGTTAGTCAGAGTTGTTGAAGAAGAATATGAAATAATTATTTGCGTTGAAGTTGTTGTTTTACGTCGTGAAGACGGAGTTTAGAAGCAGCATGAGGCTGCATTAGCACTGGAAGCCGCAGCTCTAGTATGGGGAAGAGCTCTGAAGTATGGTCTTGAATGGTGGGGTACAAGACAGTTAAGCGGCCCTGAGAAAGCTCAGGATATGGGAAATTTGGCACGAGGCTGCAGTGACCTGACGTGGAAGAAGAAAATGGGAGTGAAAGGAAGACAATGATACGTGGAGAAGAAGTACGGGACAAATGGCCAATGGAACGCACCATCGAGGACATGGACAGGGAGGTAAGGTGGACCGGTACAGTTCAACAAAGGAAGGACAATCTAGAACAGTATGTTATCTGTAATCGAGTGTTGTGTAATGTCTTTAGGTAAATCTGTGATATTTTTTTAAGTAATTGTATTTTTGTTTGGTCTTTACTTACTAGAAAAAAAAATATAATTTTAATATTAATAATGATTTATTATGCAGAGAAAAGTAGCCTAAAAGTAAAATTTAATAATAACTCTTTTTTAACCCACCGTATATGTAATATTAAGTTATGAAAGGGTCATTGTTTTGATGATATACAATATACGGAAAAAGGTCAAGACCATTTCTAATAATGCAGAGCTAGCTAGTTTCAAATAAACATTTTTTATTTACCAAGTCAGATGTTTTGTTTAGTACATATTATGTAGTAAAGTTAATGAGTAATAATACTATGTATTTAAAGTGTTCAATATGGGAGGTATAAAATTTAGGCCACTTTCCTCTAAAAAATAATCTTAACCGTTACAAATATATTTAAATAAAACTACTTGGAGAAAATCTAAAATTTAGAAATTATTCTGTTGACAATAGCAAAAATTAAATTTTTTTTATTATCTATGACAAATCTTTTAATTTTTTGAAAAAAAGTCGACGCTTTAAATTCATCAAAACAATTGTTTTTTGGATTAAAGGCTATTTGAACATTTTTTTGTTTTCATATTTTAGATGAAACTTTTTGATGTTTTTAAAACTTTGGAAAGTTAAGATGATTTACATAAATTTAAATAATAGGTAAAATATTGTTAGATTTTTGAATTTTTGTAAGCTATATGGAACTATCGTTTTCGGTAATATTGCTATTTTTTTAAGGGTTTAAAGTAAATTTGGCTCATTTCTAATAGCGTTGTGGGTCCAACGCTTTCAAGGAGGGGGCATATGTGAACACTTAGTATAAAAAAGTATACATTTTTCGGAATTTTAAAAATATAAATTTTTGGGTTATTTAAATTTTTATTGGGTTACTTAACATTGGGAAATTTGCTACATAAAATTATACGTGAGGTGTCAAGGTTTAAAAAGTATAAATTAAACAGTTTTCTAGGTTACTCTTATAATAATAAAATAAAAACATTAAACAAGCTGGGTCGCCTAGAAATGCAAAACAAACACTGGAAAATTTGATATTTAAAGAAGAGAGAAAGAAATTAAAAGAGATTGTTTATCAGAGAAGAAGTAGTTAGTAAAGTCAAGCATAAAGTTAAAGTTTTAGTTAAGCCCCGTACGGGCTATCCCTAGGGATATGCCCGTACTAAATTTAGTTAATCAAATAAGTTAAATTAGTTTTTAAAAAATGCAAAGTTAGTTTTGATGGTCCACCGGTCTCATGGTCCCATTAGATAGTTCCATATGGTACACATTTGCCCAGTGACGTAAAGTGACCCTGTATGTATATTTCAAAATTTCAACGTCACAATATCAGGATTTTTGTTAACAGCTAATTGTTAAAATTTATTTGTTTAATCTGTTGGTGTTACAAGCTTTAAAACAAAAGTTTATAATTTTGACAGCTCTAATATTACAATAACCAACAAATAGATATTTAATTTGAAATATAAGGGTTACAGGTGTGGAATAGTAGACACTATATGTATACAGGCGTAGCAATATCCCAATTTAAACAATAATTGGCTTATTATAAAACCTATTACTAATTTGAACATTTTAACATTACCAAATATAGTAATAAGTAAACAACATACCTTTGCAAATGTAAACCACATAAGTAATCAAATACTTTTGAAATATCACGTCATTTGCATAAACAGGTGCTCTAAACTTTCCATTAAAATAATACACATAGGGCGCTTAAAATAATGAGATTTTCGTGTACTTAATTACAAATTTACTGTGTGGTCCCTTAAGTGTGCAACAAATGGAAAACTTTTTTATAAATGAGTACGCTAAACGCAAAACTCGGTATTTGCTTGTTACATAATTTTACACCAGGGACAAAAACTGTCAAGAATGCAAATACATTTCGATTTGTTTAAAATATTTTTCATTAGATAGAGCTTGTTATATTGTCATGGTATCAACTTGCTTTTACAATCAAAAGTTAGTTCTAAAAGAAAAAGAAAACAATTTTAAATTTAAGATACTTAGTTTTGCATCTATTTTTCGCTTAGACCAAGTTTTGCAACTCAAATATGCAAATACCGGGTAATAAGGCATTTTGTTATTTTAAAGCGTTTATTTTGTTTAATTTTACTTTTGAACATTTAATTAACAAAAACATAAGTTTTAAGAAAAAAATATTTGGTAAACAAACCTAAGTCGCAATAGAAAAAACATAAACAAATAAATAGGAAATTAAACTCAAAGTTCTGCATTTTCTTTAATAATACCAGAGTTTTCATGGTCGTGTCCGTCATCAATAAGATTTTGTTTCCTCAGCTGCTACCTGCTGACGTGCATTTACTGAGTCCTGAAGTGTTGCATGGATTAACAAATCTTGATAATTTGCCCAATCTGGTCCAAAATGATTTTTTAGTATCAGATTTTCGTTAAATTTAAAATGCCATTGGGCGGGCTTTTTGATAACTTGGGAAACTTCTGTCTTCCGGTTAAATATTTGCTAGTCCTCACCTCACCCAGCTTAGGCATTTTCAAATACTTTTTAATTATTTGCTCATATTCAAGGCGATTTATTATAACACTTTACCTCAACAATAAGTCATCTGATTTACAAAGCGAAATAATATTGGTCGAACGCAACTGCCTAGTTTTGCATTTGACTAGCGATAACAAGTAAAGAGTTTTGCTTCTACTGGCGATTTTTAAATACATTATTTTTATACAAAATAACAGTTTTGAACTTATTTAAATGCAGGTTATTATAAAGTTCTCTTGATACTTTTGATTGATGCAAAAAAGTCGTTTTTGAATTTCGAGCAAATACCGAGTTTTGTATTTAGCGTACTCAAATTATGAATAAGGCATGCTCTTAAATATTAAAAGCAGTCGCTGGCTTTACTAAAAGCTCAATAAATATACAGGGTACGTCAAAAAACATTTCTAAGAAAAGGGTACTTTTAAAATTCGAGTGCAGACTGCAATAAGTATTTTTCAAACTCCTATTTTCTTGCCTGGCATCAGCAATAGTAAACATAGTAAATCCCTTAATCTTTTTATTCTCGAATCCAATTTTAAATTTTTGTTAGTTTTGTTACATTTTAAAGACACTTATTACATATATATTATATGTTATAAATAAAAATGTTTACAATTAAAAATTATTTCAAATATGCAATTTTGTTTATTTCCAAAAAAATTTTTTTTCTGCTAAAACCGAGAAAATTTAATTTTGTACATTAGTGCATGATACATTCTATTTGTTTTAATAACAAATAATTTAAAAACAGTATTTAAAACTGTCCTATGACATTTATAATAGTGAAATATAGTGCACTAATGTACAAACCTAAATTTCACCATTATCGCAGAAAAAAAATCATTTTTTTAACCATACATAAAGTAAGTGTTATTGATTATAAAAATCTGTTTATTTTAACCATATAAAAAATATTAATATAAAATTTTCATAAAATAAATCTATATAATAAAAACCTCGCCATAAATCCGAAAACACCAATCAGAGCAATGACATCATGAATATATAAATTAGATTCAATATCACAAATTTAAGATTGTTATTTAAGAAGCTCTAAGAGCAAATACCTACTGGAGGTGGCTTTGCCGCTTGCCATGCTAACATCTTTTGTAAGAGAGAAAACCCACCCCTGTTTATTGGTAATGCCACTTCTATATTAGAAAAAAAATTGGTTAATGTACAAATCTTTTTAAAAAATGTTTTTTAAACTCTAATGTAACAAAACTATTTAGATTTATTATAATTTTTGTATTTTCTTTCACATTTAAAACGAGAAAATTTATAAAACGGGATTTGGCAAGAACTCTAAGTGTGTACACCTGTTTTTTCTAAGAGCTGTACTACTATATTACAATTAATTTTAAATAAACTATGACAGACTTTTTTATTAAATATTAATAAACATGAACAGTTTTATTTAGTCAGGCACCCAATAATTTAAACTCTTACTGATACAAGAATAATATTGCACATTTTGTGCCAAATTTATTTGCTACATAAGTTAATGTTTAAAACAAATAAAAACACATTAATAAAATGATCTATCTTGTTTAGAATTTTAAATTACAATATAGCTCTTAAAAAGCAGGTGTTCACACTTAGAGTACTTGTCAAATCTTCTTTTGTTAATTTTCTTGTTTTAAACGTGAAACAAAATACAAAAGTCATGATAAATCAAATTAGTTTATCCCGTTAGAGTTAAAAAACCTATTTTTAGGAAACAAAATTATGATTTGTAAATTAACGAAATAATTTAAAAAAATATCTTTTTTATTTATTTTTTTAAAGTTTTTATTGGAAATTTTGAACATCGGCCCTAAATAAAATTCTAAACAATTTTTTTAAATAACTTTGTTAGATATCCAGAACCCGAACTAACCATTTCTTTTATATTTTAACTTTATTTTAATTAATTATCTCCTCAACAGACGCCCATGAACCGGATGTCACAACTAATTTTTGGTTACTCGATAAGTAGAAGTGATTGCCAAAACAGGTTTCTTTAATAATTTCAAAATACATGTCATGATTAATTAATAAAAGTACAAAATGTTATAAACAAAAAATACCTCAAAACAATTTAAATATAAACTAAACAAAAATAACAAATTAATAAAATAAAACAAAATATATACTTTGTTCATAGTCACTTTAATTGAATATTTAGCTGTGACAGCTGTTTCTGTAGTACAACTACATTTTCAAAACGTTGTACTACGAAACAGCTGTCACGGCTAAATATTCAATTAAAGTGACTATGAACAAAGTATATATTTTGTTTTATTTTATTAATTTAAAATGTACGGTCACAAAGTAACGGACGAAACCATAAATTCTTTAAAAAATAACAAAACAATATTTTGAAACTAACATTTTCTTCTCAGTGTATTATCTAAATGAGTTTTCTCAAAAAGTAGAAATAATCAAATATATCTAGCGACATATTTTATAAATAAATAAGAACTCAATATGACGATGACGCTATCTGCTACAATCAATCATACGTCAGAAATCTGGGCCAATATAAGTTTAAAATGAAATTCTCTGGGAAATTTGAATTTCGTCGCGCGATACGTAAACAACTTGGATGATATGCTTTCACATCTTATTTCTTATGCGAAAAAAGACGAAGAAAAATCATCTTGGCTATCCCAAGGGTCTGTTATTAGCGGAGCTGATCATAAACAGCAAATAAAGGTATATTTTGTACAGTGACGGAAATAAAATTTCGTTCACTTAGGTTAACATTTCATGTCAATTTTTTAATATTTTTGGGTAAACTTGGCTTTTTACCTTTTTCTCACCTTAATTTAATATTCAAAAAAGTACGTGACTCCAAAATAAATAAATAGTATATTTTATTCAAATATTAAAGAAAAAACACAGGCCCTATATTTCAAAGCTGCACCATTTTTTCTCACTAATAAGTTTAAACGTGTGGGCATTAATGCAATCAGCATTTGTGCATGGTGAACATTGTAATTATTCCAGGTCTGTTTAATTTTATTTCACAAATCATTACTGTTTTGTGGATGGAAATCATTGTTCTTGTTCATTTTCTTTACGATATATCCCCAAACGTTTTCGATTGGATTGATATCAGGGCTTCTTGAGGGCCAACGTAACAATGAAATGGTATTTTCCAGTAGCCAGCCCGAAACTCTCCTTGTTGTATGGACGAGGCAGTTGTCATGCTGGTATATAAAATTTCTTGTTCAAATATACTGTTTACCGACGGCATCATAACATTTTGAAGTGTGTGTATATAAGCTTGACTAAACACTTTGACTCCCGCCGTGCAATATATCGCACATCATTATTCTACCCTAAGAGACCGCGTGCAATATATTGCACGGTCAATCTAATGTATTTTAACGTTATCAAAAGATCGTTCGGTCTGCTTGGAGATTTTGGTTTATTCGTTTTGGGCTAAAGAAACAACTCAAATTTATTTTTTTGATCTGGCTAATGGTTGAAGGCATATTATGTAGATGGCGCCAGGGTGTACTTAAACATTTGGCCAGCTATAAGAAGAAGCGGGAATGCATCATTTGGAGTGATCCACGCGTTTAGACTTGTATTTTAGTAAGCTAGTAGGTTTTGGCTGTGTTTTTTTTGTGGGTGCTATGAATGGTGATGGTGAACCTGAGGCGAGGAAAGCATAATGATAGAAATACTTTTAGTATATAATACGAGTTTATGGGTCCTATTAGATATTATGCTCTTTGCAGTTTGGTTACCAGCACCCGTATTATATAACTCTATAGAGAAGAAATTTGCCCATGTTTTTTTTTCTTAATATTTTAAACAAAAAACACATAACATTTCTCTAAATTAAAGCCTATTGATTATTTTCAAATGCCTTAGTTATCTTTATGTGGTTTCTAGTAAAGTTTCTTCCGTGAATAGGCGGGATTCAAAGTGTTAAATCTTTCTCGAATACGGTGGCATATGCCTAGCCCTCTAAAAGACATATACCCCCATACATTAACAGAAAATCTTTCACTTGTTTTAACATGTTGGGTATATCTTTTTTAGTACCATGTACTTTGCGGCCTATACACTCTAATCCCCTGCTATAATAAGATTAAAAATCTTCTCATCGGTAAATACTACCCTTTCCCAAAAATCCATACCCCATTCTTTGCTCTTTATTCATATCGGTCAAACACTGCTTCTCAATTCCGAATTTTTTCTAATACGATTTCTTGCCGTTCTTACTGTCCCAGGAAAATTAGTTTGGTTGTGTGCTTCTACAGCTGTCTGAAATGGATTGTTTCGCAAAAAATCTTTCATATCATTATATTGATTTTCGTTTGAAATTTTTCTTCTATTACTTCTAGCCCTTCTCTCCAATGATCCTGTATTTTTCCATTTAGTTCTGAGGCTTTAAATAGTGCTTCTTGGTTTTCCAACTTGCTGAGCTATTCTTCCCAGAGAAACACCTTCTTCTAATAGAGTAATTACTCTTGCCTTCTCTAGTTCATTTATTTTCCAAAATTAAAAAAAGTAAAATAATATAATTTCGAAATGTGTGAGAACAATTTGTCAAGTAAGGTATATTTTCAGGTGATCCAGGTACGAAAAAGCCAAAATCACACTGGGAAAAATTAGGTGTACGAGATTTTAATTCCGTCACTGTAGGTCAAAAAATCAGTTATAATTTTAGTTTTTTTTTAAGTTTACAAAGATTTAAAATAGTATATTACATTACAAGGGTGGAAAATTACTTATTTCACACGAGTCGGAATATTGTTGCACGAGGCGTCAGCCGAGTGCGACAAACCCACGCGTGTAAGAAAGTGATTTTCACACAAGTAATGTACACTATTTTTCCTACGACCACAAGTTATTCACCAAAAAAAACAATAAAAGTTGTTTGTCTTCACGGAAAAAATAAGAAGACAATTGAAAACTTTGCATCACGAGGGTGATATATACTTCTCCTTACTGCGATATATTATACTGTTTAACAATATTTTTATATCAAAAATCACCTACCTAGTCGCTTTTTATTATTTAAGAATTAAAAAGGTCTTCATTAAAAAATATTGCATGGCTTCTTCAATGTAAATCCCATTACCAGCCTGATAACTCCAAATTTATTTTAAATAACAATGACAGCGATGACAGCTTTATATTATACTTTTGCAACACTAGTGTTGTAAAGTACTTTGAAACACTAGTGTGATATAAGGCATTTTCTATGCATGAAAACAGTGTGCTATTTACTATTTTCACATGTGGTCGTAGGAAAAACATATTTAACTTAAGATAATAATTAACCAGTTAAGGTAATCAAATGGACTTTAAAATAAAAACACTTTTAAAATCCTTTTAAGAGAGGGTTTCTTTTGACGAGTGTACGACGAATATTCATACCGCCATATACAGGGTGTAAGCTAATTAATTGTACATAGAAAAACCACAGGTTCCTTATGCCAAAATGTGAGGATTAAACCTAGACTTCCACGGTACGTTAGTATTTAGGCTTCTAGCCGTTGTGGTTTGTCCAAAGATAGAAAAAAATACACGCCTATATCCAAAAGTTGATAAAAAGGAAGATACAGGGTCTCAAAGTAAATAATATATTTTAAATTTATTTCGATAACTTTTGATACGTTTGGAATATTTTAATATAACTTGGTATCTGGAGATTTTTTAACATGAGCTTTTTATATCTGTTATTAATTTTTATGTGTAAGCCAAAGGGAGCTGACCACACTATTTAAATTTGTCTAAAATGCCCTTACTTTTTTGTGCTACTCCCCAACTCCCCAATGGTTTTTACACAAAAAGGTATACTTTGTTAGAATGGCTCTAAGCAGCCGTTTTTAAGATATTTGAATTTAAGTGGTTTAGTGCAACGAAAAAATGCCTTTTCCTACGACCACTTGTGAAAATAGCAAATAGCACACTGATTTCATGCATAGAAAATGCGTTATATCACACTAGTGTTGCAAAGTACTTTACAGCACTAGTGTTGCAAAGTACTTTACAACACTGGTGTGATACATATTATGATGTCATTCTAAAAACTGCTATTGGTTTTGCAAGTGACATATTTATTGTAGTGACAGTAAAAAAACTTTTATTTACCTTAAACGGTAGAACCCAAATTAGCGAAAATCATCTTATTTTATATTTATTAAAATTTACGAAAAAATAAAAACATAAACAAAAATAGACATAACCACAAAAACAATTTTCACTGACTGGCACAGTGTTGTCAGGTAAGTAGATCAAATTAAAAATCTCCCTTCTACCTTTGAGCACGTACTTTATAGAGGCAGCCTTGCCGTTTGACCGTTCGACCTAAAGCGCCAGAGAAAAAAGCCTATAGATCAAATTCCTTCCTCTCTTTCTTCGTGTACTCAAACAACTAGTTAAATCTTTTTTTTAATCCCTAATTAAACCTAAGGCTAATACACACTTTATGAATCCACTTTCTTTATCCATTCATAAATAGAATCAGACCCTTGCCAAATGCTTTCCATATTTTGCATGGTAACTGACGTTTGGTAGTCGTTTTTCCTTACTTTTAGGACTTTAGGTTATGCATTTACAATTTTCATATTTTTTATATTTTTTCTTAAAAATATGAGGAAAAACTGTTATTTTTACTTAAATTTTATATGTGATGTTCAGTCTCATTAACTCGTTTTACCAATTTTACCCCACCCAGCACCCCTTTTCACTCCCCGGTCCCGTAAGTTTATTTTACTGATACCTTTTTAAAAACGGAATATTTTGGATATGCACCACTTACGTTTTATTTAGAAGAGTGTCTAAAATATGTAAGAATCGATAATTTTTAAAAAACACTTATAATAGCAGAAAACCGTATTAAACTATTAGCGTTATTACCTAACAAAACCATACAATTTTTATTAAGTGAGGGCCTTTTTAAATTCCAAATTGATAAAAGTTATATAATGCTTCTAGGTAGGTAATTTTCGATGTAAAAATATTGTCAAAACAGTATAATATAGCAGTGAGGAAAAGCATATATATCACACTAGTGTTGCCAAAGTAAATATCAACCCTAGTGTTGCAAAGTTCTCAATTGTTTTTATTTTTTGTGAACAGACAAACTTTAATTAATTTATTTTTTGGTGAATAATTTGTGGTCGTAGGAAAAATAGTGTAACAGTACTCGTGTGAAAATGACTCTCTTCACACTCGTGGGTTTGTCGCACTCGGCTAACGCCTCGTGCTACAATATTCCCACTCGTGTGAAATTAGTCATTTTCCACACTTGTAATGTAATATACTAATAAAACAGCGTATAAGCAAAGACAATTGTAGTTTCACTATAGACTCCCAGAACAAAGCTAAATTTTTGGTCATCAGTTTGGACGTTGGTTAGGCTGAATTTATGAAGCGGCAAATTATACGTACTGTTTACGTGTACTGATGGATACCCGCTTCATAAATTCCACGAAACGAGCGTCCAAGCTGATGACCAAAAATTTAGCATTGTTCTGGGTGTCTATAGTAAAACTATAATTGTCTTTGGTATAAGTCATAAATACAACTGCTCTATATATAAACGAATGATTTAATGTAATCTTCCATATACGAGTACCTTTGGTTGCACTAAAACACTTAAATGCAAATATCTTAAAAACGGTTGCTCTGAGCCATTCTAACAAAATATGCCTTTTTTGTGTAGAAATAATAGGAGAGTGTACAGGTTTACTTGGAAGGTACATACAGAGTAGCACAAAAAAGTTAAGACGTTTGAGAAAAATTAAAATAGACTACTAACTTCCCATAGCTTACACATAAAAATTATTATTAGATCTATATAGCTTATGTAAAAACCTTTATATACCGAGTTTCACTAAAATATTCAAAACATATCAAAAACTACCGAAAAATTTTTTTAAAAAATTACTTTGATACCCTGTATCTTCTTTATTATTAACTTTTAGATATAGGTATGTTTGGTTAAATCCTAATATTTTGACATAGTGAATTTGGGGTTTTTTCTGTGTACCATTAATAAGGGGACACCCTGTATAGAAGCGGCGCTATCACCCAGCTTGTCAATCTCAAATGGTTTGGGTGTCGGACTGGACAAACGCGTAACTTTTTTGTCGGACAAGTTTACAACAATGTTTTTATGCCATTTTTAAGCATTGTGTCAAAATAGTAAGGGTTAGCAGTCACGAAATCATAAGGCTTAAACTCATGCTTCGGGTAATATAGGCGGGTTTCGTGACTATAACCTTCTTGATTTTTGGCACAATGATTAAAAATAGCAGGTTTAACATTGTGGTTAACTTGTTCAACAAGAACAGTAACGCCTTTGCCCAGTCCGACACCCAAAACATTTGACATTGACAGGATGGCGCTACGATTCATCGTGGTAACTCGTCAAAAAGATCCCCCCTTAAAAGTCTTTGAAAGTATTCGTATCATAAAGTTTATTTTAGTTCTGACCCAGGAATTCTTTATATTAATAATTGTGATGAATCCCTAGTAATATCTATGCATACTAATCCAATAAAATATATTGTTTTTTTATTTGTGGTAACTAGGGTTACCGACTTTTTAAACCAATTAAATATTTTTTCTCAATTTATAGTGCCCAGAGTATAGGCTACTTAAAAATTAATATATTTTTAGTATTTTCTATTAAAAGTTTTTTTTAATATTTGAAAATGGTTTTTTGAGAGTTGTTGTTTGATAACCAAATTTAAATAATAAATTAATAAGCAATATTTTTATATAGGGATTTATTCTAATACAGCTAGATTACGTTTATGGAAACTACAAAAAAAAAGTAATAAAAAACTTTATGATAATTAACGTGTATTCTGTTTTCTGGCATTAATAACTATACAGGCTTTAAAATACCGTTTTCTCATTTCACTCTCAATAGTAATTATTCATTCTGCTTGTGCAACAAGAATATTCTTAGCTCTTTTAGGTATACAGGGTGGAGACTCATCCCAGATAAACACACAATAACAAATTATGACAGGAGACATGTGGGACACATATATTCAAAAAAAAAAAAAATGATCCTGCCTCATTCGGTAATTAAAATTGAGCAACAACTTTAGCAATGTTGCAATTGCACTTTAACGCCCTTGTTAAAATCTTTTAAAACCCTTTTGGAGCACTATGACAGGCTACAGTAAAAAGCACCCGAATCTGTAATTTGATTGGTTGGATTTATTCTAATAAAGCAGAAGATTACGTTTATGGAAACTACAAAAAAAGTAAGGAAAAACTTTATGATAATTAACGTGTATTCTGTTTTCTGGCATTAATAACTATACAGGCTTTAAAATACCGTTTTCTCATTTCACTCTCAATGGTAATTATTCATTCTGCTTGTGCAACAAGAATATTCTTAGCTCTTTTAGGTATACGGGGTGGAGACTCATCTCAGATAAACACACAATAACAAATTATGACAGGAGACATGTGGGACACATATCATCAAAAAAAAAAAAATGATCCAGCCTCATTCGGTAATTAAAATTGAGCAACAACTTTAGCAATGTTGCAATTGCACTTTAACGCCCTTGTTAAAATCTTTTAAAACCCTTTTGGAGCACTATGACAGGCTACAGTAAAAAGCACCCGAATCTGTAATTTGATTGGTTGGATTTATTCTAATAAAGCAGAAGATTACGTTTATGGAAACTACAAAAAAAGTAAGGAAAAACTTTATGATAATTAACGTGTATTCTGTTTTCTGGCATTAATAACTATACAGGCTTTAAAATACCGTTTTCTCATTTCACTCTCAATGGTAATTATTCATTCTGCTTGTGCAACAAGAATATTCTTAGCTCTTTTAGGTATACGGGGTGGAGACTCATCTCAGATAAACACACAATAACAAATTATGACAGGAGACATGTGGGACACATATCATCAAAAAAAAAAAAATGATCCAGCCTCATTCGGTAATTAAAATTGAGCAACTTTAGCAATGTTGCAATTGCAATTTAACGCCCTTGTTAAAATCTTTTAAAACCCTTTTGGAGCACTATGACAGGCTACAGTAAAAAGCACCCGAATCTGTAATTTGATTGGTTGAAGAGCCACAGACTGTTATGCAAAACTTTTACATTGAGAGGGAGGAAGTGTAGTTAGTTCTGGATAGTTAAACCTTTTTTGTTTTAACTCTTTAAGTAAGCGATTAAAAATATATTTAACTAACAAGAACTAACCATGAACCCCCAATATGACAGTTTTACATGGCGCTTCAAACCAATCAAATGACAGATTTGGGCTTTTTACAGTAGCCTTACAACTTACTCTTAACTCTTAAGAAGTGTTTTAAAGGGGATATATTTCATTTTAATTTTTGTCCTAAATTTTTTGTGGGATTGTATTATTCATATTAAAATGCACAAATTATTTACCTTAAACTGAATTACTAGTTACAATTTAACCACACTGTCTTTCATATCGTTTGGTGTGAGTATAAAATGAAAAATTTATGCATTTTATTGTGCGCAACAGGAAACCAAAAATTTAATACAAAATTAAAATTGGTGGTTTTACAAAAATATGCCTAGAAAATTACAATTTCAAAGTATCTAGCTGCTAGCAACGTTGAACAGTATTTTAATGCTCGGTATTCCAAATTCCATTTAGAATACGTTTAACTGGCAACCAAATAGTATTCAAATACATCGGTGTGTTCGGTATTCGGTATTCCACTGAATCCTTTTTTGGTCGGTATTCTATACCGTTTTAAAATTATAGTATTTGAATTATACCTTTGTATTCATATTTCGTTATTCAAAACCTGTATTAAAATTCCGGTACTCGAATAGAGGTATTTAGAATTCGAATACAGGTTTTTAGTATTCGAATACATGTATTGAAGTATTTGAATACTTACTTACTTGCAATTATATTTGGTTATTCAGGTCCTGTATTCGAAGAAAGAAAGCAAAAACAAAGAATCGTAATTGTTCTGATTCTGATATTAAGGGTAACCTTACTTAATTAATAATAATTACAAAACAAAGGTAATAATTCTAATACAAAGGTTTTATAAATAAACGGCCAAGATTATCAAGAATTTCTAATGTTTTTAGAACTAACTGGTTGAAAAGTCCTAATTATATTCATAAAGCACTTCCTTACTTACATATTATAATCCTTTATACAAAATCGATTTTGTACAATAGAACCGAATTTAGCTAAATATAGGCTCCGGTTAGCTAATTTGCAGCTGTCAGGCCAAAAGCTTCATGAAATATGGTGCCTATGTAGACACTTTCCAGATAATATAGCAAACCCACTTGCGCCAGCTAGCAGGGAAAAACAATTTGGTACACGCTATTATTGATTTTAAATTGAGGTTTAGATACGGAGAGCGAAAAGCGACTAATTAGAAAACCGAAGCACGATTTTTCGTGACAATGCAATGTTTTGATATTCGATAAAATTTTAACTCCTGTAATTTATATATATTTTATTTATTTTAACATACTGGAATAAAATGTGGATATTTTTTTCATGTCTTTTCTAACAACATAAAAATATTAAAAAAATTAAAAATCAGGATATGTTTTTTTTTTTCAAAAATAGTTAAGAATCTCAACACCTATTTATATAAGTATTAGAAAGAGTATGTACAGGGCATTTCGTTTAAAATGAAAAATAACTTACGTTTTCCGCATTTTTAAAGGAATTTGAGATAGCCAATAAATTTATTTTTGCTTGAAGAATTTCAAAATCGTCATAAATTTAAATTAAAGAAATTAATTAAAACAATAGCCCTAAAACAAAAGACTAACGTCATAAATGTTGCGTTTCTTAAATGGAACATCCCTTTTATTATAACATTATATATGCTTATCTTTAATTGTTTTTTAGTTAGTGACGCCTAAAGTTACATTATCGGCTTATTATTTATTTAAATAAGTATTTATACTAATAAAAACAGGTTACGCAAGGTTACGTTTATAAATCATTACAAAGTACACATTTCTTACATTTCTGTTATAGAGGTCGTTCTTAAATGTATTATTTATTACACTGCTTTTTGTCTAACAGCGTTTAAAAATAGTCTGGAAATGTAACTCCGTATTACATTCCTTACCGTGCTCACAAGCGCGGTAACAATTTACCGATTTTGCGCATTTCATATTTGTCTCTTAAAATAATAGGAAACAAACGAAATTTTTATAATTTTTAGATTTAAAAGTTTTTAAAAAGAAACAAGAAATATTTTGCTGATGCTACTATGGTTGTCAGAACAACTTAGTTCATTTTTAGGCTCTTTTTATTTAGCTACTAATTTTTCTCCAAACCACAAAATAATTACCTACAAACTTTTTTAAATTCAAAATAGGAATATTTTTATACAAACACAAACATACATCAGGTTTTTTAAAATGTATTGCATTAATGAGTATTGATTTTTTTATAAATTTATTTATACTATATTAAAATTGTAATTTATATTACTTTATAAATAAAAAATAAACATCTTTACTTATTTTCCGTTACATCAGGGGCGGTCATATCGACTTTCCGAGGGGGGGCATGGGCCGAGGAGAAGTGTGTGAGGTGGCAAAAAAGGTCCTCTAACCTTTCACTCTTTGTATAAAATAACACAAAACCTTCTTCCTACGTATTTGAATTCAATTCCATCATCAGCCCCACCCCTCAGACCAACCTTGGGGGACCCTCAATAAATGCCCATATTTGCCATTGGACATGTATGAAACACAATAAAATAGAAAGGATGTCTATCCAAGGGGAGGCATGGCCCCCTTGGCCCCCTATGACCGCCCCTGCGTTACATGTCAGGTTACAAGGGACATTTACATTTTATTTCCTGAGTAGCGTTCAAAAATTGCTTTTACAATGTAATACATTTCAAATGTCATTTTGATTCCATTATAGAGTACAAGGATTACTTTATATTTTATTTATGAACGAACGTCACTAAAGTATAGGCAGATTTCATTTTACTTAGTTAGAATCTTTTTTTTGCCTTACTGGCATTTTTTGACACTACTATATAGCATTACTATCTGTACTTTTATTATAAAAAATAATTCATTATAAAACACTTATATAAAAACTTACTAATAGTAAGTTTTAAAGTATGGGGTAGTAGAATCCTGACTTCAAAAAATACTGGGTGTTCCCATTGTCTACACAGTTTAATGGAAGAAAGGGGGATGTTTATTTTAAAAGTATTATACTGGTAAAATGTTAATTTTATTTGGCACAAAATATAATTTTTATTTATTTTTTTAAGTGAGTTTAAAGTGTCCAATACCCCATCCGACTTACGCACCCCAGGCGACGTATTTGGTCAAAGAAAACTACGTTGCTACAATATATAAGGATATATAGGTATTGGCCCATAAAATTAAATGGAGCTTTGTAAGACAAAGGTAAAATTATAAACTTTATTATATTTTATGGTGTTTTGCAGTGTTACATTTTATGGGCTGTAACCTTTGAACATCCAAAATATTTCATAGGACATCTATTCCCAACATATTTTATAGGTGTTAGCCCATAAAACTTTATGGGGTTTTGTAAGACAAAGTCATTTTGTTGGTATAGAATTATAACCTTTAATATATTTTTACGCTGTCTTGTATGGTGTGAAAAACACTCAGGCTTTCTGCTAAACGGCGCACAATCGCGTTGAATTTTGCCCACCCTGTATGGTAATGTCTAGACAATAAAAAGAGCCACAAATAAAATATAAAAGTACGTCATAATCAGAGCGCTGGTTTAAATATAAATGTTAGTAATTAGTTTTTGTGACGCATAATATTTGATTAATTAATTTCAGTCCTATGTTGTAAAAACATTTTCTTGTCTGTTTTTTTGTTTAACCCTCGAGCGGGCGCGCTCGAAATTTTATAAGTTTCAGAACAGAAAACCATACGTTCGCGGTAAGTCAATGTGCGTTGAGGTATTCTCATATGAATATATTTGGCAACAGTGGGTGCAAAGATTGTGCGATTCCTAGTTTCATTTCAGTCATAATCGATCCGTGAATTGAACGACTACAGAGTTGCGGCATTCCGTTCCGCGGCGCGCCTGGTCATGTAAGTAAGCAATTACTCTATTTTGTTATGTTTTTTTTATTGATTTGCGTATTTTCGATTATTCTATAAAATCAGTTGTTGTCAACATTATGAATATAATATCTAAGTTCATATTATGTTGAAATTATTGTAATTACGTAATAAGTTAGCTCTATCCTCATTATTTTTTGTTTTTACAGGCCTCCAAAGTATTTAACACCCTATTTGCGTCCCAAAGAATTGAAAGATCTTGCTCTACGTTTACATGACGAAGAGGAAGAAGAAAATCCCGTTGATTTTACTGATGAAAGTGAAGGAGAAGATGAGGTTATCGAAGATAATCTGTACGATAGCAAATCTGAACAATCAGTGGAAGAAGAAGAAAATGATACAGATTTGGAATTAATCACACACCAGCACTAGCATAATGAGAGACGAATTGGACCGTGTCACATATGCGGACTTCATAGGAATAACAGAACCACCATATTTTGCAATTCTTGCCGAAAATTCGTATGCAAAAACCACAGTGAACAGTTAATCCAATGTGATACTTGCAAATATCCACCAATGGAAGAAGACGACTGAGCTACTTGAAATTAATATCATGTTCTTTATGTAACATTTCATTTACGTTTATGTATTTAGAATATTTTTTTTTCTGAAATTGTTTGTTAATTTTTTTGCACAATAAAGTTGAAATATTGCTGTGTATTGATAGTAACACTCTCTTTAACAATGTTGACTTGATGTCAAAATAAAAATTTCAATAATTAAATCAATAAAAATGCTCGAAATTGTAGCAAGTAGAGATGCGGTATAGGGTACCGCAGCGCGCCCGCTCAATAGGTTTGTAAGTACGCGCCCGCTCAAGGGTTAACAAAAGAACAGCGACGTAGCTACCATGGGGCTAGGCGGGGCAGAGCTCAAAGGTCAGGGGTCCCTTGGAGTTAAGAGGGGCGCCCGAGCTAAGTAATAAAAAAGTATCAACGCAGGTGAAAAAAGGTAAAGACATGTTTTTTCCTGTTTGCTTTCAAAATATTTTGGGGTGGTCAGTGTACGGAAATGTTTAAGTAAAGTGGCTTGTATTTAATAAGGACCTTGTTTTTTTGCTCTTTAAATTTTTCTTTCTTGCTTCTCGACATTTGCAGTTTTTGCACCCACCCTGGATGTCATCCTGCCAGCGTCCATGATTAGGACCTTACTTTAGTTTTTGACCCAAAGCCCCTGCTAACCTAGCTACGTCACTACAAAAGAATAACATAAGAACCTGTAGAAGTATTTATTTTGTGTGTCTAGACGAATAAAAAAATATAATAATTTTAAATTAAAACGAATGCGAGTAATAGCACAGAAAAATTGGCGAAGTAGGTAGACCCTGCAACAAAAGAGGCTTTTAACGCTAATACATTAGTGGAAATAAATATTCAGTTGGAATATTTTAAAATAATTTCGAAATGTACCATTTAAATCTTTAAATCTTTTTATTTAAAGGCAAAAAGTAAAGAAATCAAGTTAAATGAAAAACAGACAGACTAATATACAAGGTGATAGCAAAATAATGTTTGTAACTTCAAGAGGTAATTATTTCCATTATTTTAAGCAAAAAGTTTTTTATAACTTATCTTCGAAAATTAGCCGTTTCGGAGGAAAAAAATGGTTAACCTATTTCTTTTTAAACATAAAATTTGTAAATTTGTTTTGCACCTTAATTATTTAAAAATTGTTTTTTGCTTAATAAATATATTTTTTTGAATAAAAACAAACAAAATCTATCATACAATTGGCAGCATCGTACGCGACATGGTGTCGGTGGGAAAAAATAAATAGGGTAGGGCGGGGCTAGTTGAGCAATTTTTCACTTGATCGGTTATAGCTCCTCAACAATATGTCTTAATGGCCTATGATGCATACTGATGGATTGACAATTTATCCCTTAGCAATAGTGTTCATAGTAACTTCTTTTTAGTAAGCTAAATTAGGGAGCTACATCTATTTTAATGTATATAATCAGGTATGCTCAACGTACCCCATAGGTGAGGTAAGTTGAGCAATGGTATGGGGCTAGTGGAGCACTTAGAAAGTACAGCCAAATTATAGGTTTAATGTTAGCTAGGTTTACAATAAAAATACATTTTGACAATTTGCTTTTTATATTTATAATCCTATAGTCACAAAACAACAAATCTCATCAATAAAACTGCAACGGTCCTATCTTAGCCTAACTACTGAATTTAAACTTGAATATTTGTATATAATTATTATTAACATAGCTTATACAAATCATAAAAAAACATTTAAGACATTTAGGAGTCTAAATCTTCATTTAAAACAAAACAAAGTAATTTTTTATTTGGTAAAAAAACTAAAAATCAAATCAACAAAACATCAACTCCAAGTTAACTTTATTATAGCATTAATTAAAGATTAGACTTTCTATTAATAAACAGACTTTATATGCAACTATCAATATTGCTGATATAATTTTAAAAATATATTTAATAGATATTATTTGTCTGTGATTTGGCTCCTTTTCTTGGACCTTTGGGTAATGTCGAATTATTTCCGGAGAAAATTTATGATTTAGATAGGCCGGTCGTTTTTTTGTTGCTTGTACGGGATGCAGCCTCATATAAGTCTTGAGTAGTATAGGAACCTCAAGTAGTCGAACTTTATAAGTCCGTATACTAAAAAAATAAAAAATCATTTTATACTTCTGTTAAAATCGTGAGGTTAGGTGGACAACTGTAGCTCTACTAACCCCAACCTGAAATTTTAAAGAAAAAGTGAATTTATTAAAAAACGGATAGAATAATATTCAGTATCTTTATAAAAATCAAAACTGCAATAAAGGATTAACACTTACCTGATTGAAAAAGGATATTATTTAACTATCACAGACGAAATATTCTGTCTGAAAATTATTTTACTTTTTAATCACAAAATAAACAATACGTGGGGGTACTTTTCTCGATCGCCGCGTCATCACTGGCGGTAGCGCTATGTGTTCCTCTTGCGCAACCCCTTCTTTACGCTATTTGATGCGTTTGCGTACGGTCGATAGTTTTTGATATATTTGGATTGCCCAACTTACCTCTATGCTCAACTAGCCCCGCCCTACCCTACCTACATCGAAAAAAATATTTGATAGTTTTTTGCATACATTACTGCAAGTAATGTTAACCCGAAATAAAATCACATTTTATTTTTAGTATGTATTACTATATCTGTACGTGCATTAAATTACGAAACAGATAATTTTATTTACAGAGCGGCTCATTGCGATTCTGTAGAAGCTAGATGCAATTACGGGAAACGTTTTCCTGATAAAAGTCTACCAGCTAGAAAAACATTTGTACAGTCTCTCCGCGATCTTCAAGTTGTGTGGTCATGTTTTGTAGGAGGCTACATAGCGTCCTCGGGTAGGCAGCTGAAGGAGTTTAACGGGCATTTCTGTGCCCTTGGGAATCGAGAAAAGACTCACGATAAATTGATGAATTGTGTTACACAATACTAGTAGCCGTTTTTTGGATTGACATCTACAATTTATGCATTGAATCGAATATTATTTCGTATAAAAAAGTACATATTTGAATAATTTGAACCGGAATTTCTGGAAGCAGAAAGCTCGACCATCCAGATTTTTCACGTACGAAGCCTTGGAAAGTATAGTCCGGAAAGGGGAGAGCTAGTTAATCGTCTTGCAACGTGACCAACAGCAGAGAATGCAAAGCAAAGCAAAAACATTTGTAGAAGGCTCTTAAGTCTTCTAAATACAGGGATGGTGCCTAATTTTAACATTTGCAGAAGACATCACAAAGTTTGAGTGAAAAACAAATTCTAAATTCGACTGACAAGGTTTCGGCACGAAGTACAAGAAGTATTGTGATTATTAATACATTCAATTGTAATTTTATGTGGATATTGGTGGTGTGTATCTCCACATACCGGCAAGTCATGTTGTTTTTTCAAAACAAATAAAAAGTATTGAAAGCGTTAATAAATAAAAAATTGTTGGTCAAAAAATTGCGTAAAACCACTATACGAACGTGAAAAATTCGATCAATAAGTTGCTGTCCTCGTTCGCTCGAATCCTTGTTGCGTTGCAACGATGCCAAATGTTGAAAAATTTAATTATTAATTTATTAAAAACTTTTTGCTTAGAATAATGAAAGGAATTGCCTTTTAAAGTTAGGAGCATTATTTCCCTAAGACCCAGTATACTGGTTGAACCAAATTTAGATTCATAGGCAAGTAAAGCAACAACAAAGCGGTACGAACGCGTTACTATGTTTGCATTTCTTCCTTAACCGTGATACAAACGGTCATGTAAAACTGTAAAATTTGTATAAAATGCCAATGTATCTTGTAATAAAAACAACTA
Source organism: Listronotus bonariensis (assembly GCA_014170235.1). Taxonomy (NCBI): domain Eukaryota; kingdom Metazoa; phylum Arthropoda; class Insecta; order Coleoptera; family Curculionidae; genus Listronotus; species Listronotus bonariensis. The sequence continues at coordinate 71,018 of JACEGR010001825.1, read as the reverse complement.
TATTTACGCACTGGCATTGACTTTTCAAGCAAATGTGACAGTTTGCCCAGTAGTATGCATTATTGCAGCATAATTGTAAAAAAATTTTGTTTAAACGATAAACAGAGATTAAACGATTAGTAGCGTGAGTAGAGTACATTTTTCTAAAGCTTACTGCTTAAGAGCGATAAACATTATTCTTTCTCCCACTTTTGCTGTTTGCCCTTTTTAAAAATATTTTGATTCTCTTAAAAGCCAAAAATTCAGTTCTTTGCCATAGTTGTCTTTTTTCCAAAAAAATTGTGGCTTTTAAGCTTGTACTTAAACCTCGTTCAGATATCAAAGTAAACTATTTAAAAAAATACTTTAAAGAAAATACCACATTAAGTATATTTAACTTTATTAGTTCTAGAAATATGGCCATCCAAATCAAGTATTTAGGTAATTTGTAAAGTACTCCCGTTTTATAGGTATTGACTTTATATTTTGTGGTTATAAAGTACTCGTCGGGAGTATTAAAATGATTTGTTGCAAGACCCCACTGTTTCCATTTTTTAAAGCGCCAAACTCTCAGTTTTGATATTTAAATCTGTAATTTTTTGCTAAAAATTTAATTTATGTTTACTAAAGTCACCAAATTGTCACAAAAAAATTCAAAAATATTTAAAAGTTAGGAGGAATGTCCTGAGTTTAAAGACAAGCACTGTATATATTTTCTGTTTTTTTTTTTACCAAAGACCAATAGTGCCTAATCAGAAATAAAATGGGACTACATAATAAAAACTCTTATAAAAAACTTTTGGGGAGGTTCTTTTGACGAGTCTACGACGAATATTCATACCCTCATATATGAAAAAGGCACTCTAACCCAGCCTGTCAATGTTAAATGTTTCGGGTGTCGGACTAGGCAAACGCGTCACTTTTATCGTCTGACAAGTTTGCCACAATGTTGAATATCTAATTTTTTAAAAATTTCTAAAAATGGTAAGGGTTACAGTCATAAAACCATAAGGCTTAAACCAGAGTTAGGCCGAATACTGAAAATCGGTATTCGAATACGAATACCGGAAAAAAAGTATTCGAATACGGAATATTTGAATACTTAGAAGAAAAAAAGTATTTGAATACTCGGTATTCGGTACACGGAGTCGGTATTTGAATACTGAAAACGAAAAGATTCGAATACTACTAAACAAAAAGAAACCCATAATTAAAAAATTTGACGAGCAAAAAAAACAAAAAAGTCTTTACCTCATTTTTTTCCTATTTTCCTTTCCTTTCATTATTCTAATCATGACAATTTTGATACTGCTTACACTTTTCGGAATTCGAATACTCGGAACGCCGGTATTCGAATACTCAAAAAAATTCGTCGAATACTTCTGAAGTATTCCAATAGATAATCCCGAATACTAACCAAAAAGTATTCTACCAAATACCAAATATCAAACACACAAATGTATTTGAATACTATTTGATTACCGGCAAATGTATTCTGAATACTATTCTGAGTATTCGAATACGAACCAACTCTGGCTCAAACACATGTTTCGAGTATCAGACTAGGCGGCTTTCATGACTGTAACCCTTACGAACTTTGGCGCAATGTTTAAAAATTTCATGTTAAACATTGTGGTAAAATTCTCCGATTGTAGACTTATCAAAAGTAACCCTCTTAAAGGGTTTTAGATGGGTTATTATCACAATGGCCCTGACACCAAAATTGATATTGGACAAATTAAATTTTATTGAGACTTTTATTTAAAAAAATATATTTTTTTATTTCTGCAAATCAATTTCTAATAATAAAAACATTATTTTTAAATTTAGGACCCAACATCGTGTCGACCGGTGATAATCAAAAGCCATTAAAATACATTATAATCAGAATAATTATGACCAAAAAACACAAATTATATTCCATAATTTAGCCAACGTTGCCGACAATTCACCGCAATTTAACCGTTGTTATTCCATGATTATTTAACCTGTAATTAGTACGTAATTGCTTACGGAGTTGTAGTATTTAACGTATTTGAGGCCCGAAGCGTACCGAGAAAACCCAAAATGGCCACGTTATTGTCGAATTTCGGTTTGCGTTCTAACATTTGACTTACTAAAGTTCAAATAGGTTTCTCTTCTAATATTGTCTAAGCGTCGTTCTATTTTTTTTATTTAAACTTTTACTGATATCTTTTTAAAGAAAGTTTACATAAGTAAATTTTGACATTTTAATAGTAACACGCGTCTGTAGGGTAGGGGCAAGCCTGGGTGAGTGCGGAATTAAGCCCTTAAGTGGGCGCGTTTCTTTTACTAGCGTCTACACCTCGTTACATGTCGTTTGGCACCGGACCATTCAAAATGTATATTAGTCTTGGGCTTAATTAAGGAATTATAAAAAAGGACTTGCTTACCAGAACTAACCATTTGTAAGTGTGTATTAGTCTTGGGTTTAATTAAGAAATTAAAAAAGAACTTGCTTACTTTCGTCACAAAAGGTCTATAGCAGATGTTCTTTTCTTCGTATCATACTGCTTGAATAAGTCTCTTGAGTTTCTAGGTAAGTCTCAGATCGTTGCTCTTGATATATCCAGTTTTTGACCAGGTCTGGCATGCCGCACTTCTTAATAAAGTTCCCTCCTATGGTCTTTCAACTATACTTTGTACTTGGGTCTCTAGTTATCTATCTGATCGACGTATATCACTTATTAGGGACGGCCATTCTTCAAGCTTTTACCAAGTAAATGCTGGAGAGTCTCAGGGCTCAGTTCTCCCACCACCATTTTTTCTTCTTCACATCAATCATCTTCTCTCGTCCATAACTAATTCCATTCATAGTTTCACCGACGATAGTACCCTTCACTCTAGTTTTCAGGTTCCTAAACCCATCACTAAACCTGATTTGGAAAACAAACGCAAAGTGTTGCAGATATCTCTTTCGCAGGATCTTAATTTATTATTGGATTGGGGCGCTCATCCCCTACTTCTTATAAGCGGCCAAGTTTTACAGAGCAAAGACACCTTCAATCTTGGGGGCGTCACATTTGAAATTACCTTTAACTGGCACAAACACATTGTATCTATTGCCACGGCAGCTTCAAAAAGCTTGGATTTATCTTTCGAGCTACACGCCAACTGCTAAATATTTTTAGTTGGGAATATTTTCTTTAATTGTATAATTATTTAAATTAAAAAGTTTCTCGAAAAAATTACTAATATTTAAACATTTAACAATTTAACGTTTAATTAAAGTCACTGCCACTATTTTTTTTAAAGTTGATTATGGGAAGGCAAAATACTGAACTTTTTATTTATAAGTTCACTTTTAGCTTAGTGGGAATAGCAGTAGAAAAGGTCATAAAATAAAATTTACATCCTAACTTTTCAAGAAAAACACTTCCAAACTAAAATAATGCGTTAGGGCTTAAAGGGGAGCTTTTAAAAGGTAAAAATGTTTTTTTTTTTGCAATTTTAAGCAAAACAGTAAATCCTATTAAAAAAGGGTAAATGTAAAAGTTATCAACATTTAAAAAAAAGCGATAGCTTATGTTATAACTATTTTTACCCTAACCACAAAAATTTTCGAGAAAAGCAGAAAAAAACTGTTTTTTTAATATTTAATTTTTATCTATTACAAAAATGGTTCGATTAAGCTAAAATTTGGAGCAGATATACTTTTAACCATTTTTAAAATACTGTATATAGAAATGGTAAAAAGGATATTTGCTCCAAATTTCAGCTTAATCAGACTATTTTTGTCAAAGATAAAAATTAAAAACTGAAAAAACAGTTTTTTCTACTTTTCTCGAAAATTTCTTAGGTTAAGGTAAAAATGGTTATGACATAAGTTGTCGTTTTTTTCTAATGTCGACAACTTTTAATTTTAACATTTTTTAATAGAATTTACTGTTTGGCTTAAAATTGCAAAAACCTATTTTTACCTCTAAAGAGCACCCCCACCTAATTTTAAAAATAAATAAAATAATTGCAAAATTACCAATTACGAGTTTGTCCATTCATCATTCCATGCGCAGTCACGGCTATTATTTTTTTGCAGATAATAAAAAACCGTCTTACTGCAAACTGCTTATCATATTACTTCTAACTGAGGCACGTGACTGTAGTGTGTTTAATACTGCAAGCTGGTAAGGTGTAGCTGTGATTTAGGCTTAAACATACTCCTAATAAGTCGGGTGTTGGCCTAGCGTGTTAAAGCGCCGGGTCGTTGAGCGCACATGCACTTAACAAAACTGTACCAATAGTTTGCTGTAAGGCAAATTTCTTTTGCAAATAGGTTTTCCGCCTGGACTATTTATACTTTGCCTAAGTTAACCTAAATTAATTAGGTAAAATAAATTACATGAATCTAAAAATGGGTATCGTAAATGGTTTAAAAAATGTATAACCTTTTACGTTCTATTTTCTTCTAATCAAATCTCATTTTTAATATGTCTAATACTGTAGAAGTTACGACTTATAGATTGGTCGACACCCGGAATGTAAAGCCAATATTTTGTATTGTTAAGCTGGCTGTCCATGAAAGCGGTTTTCCGCCCGCGTATTAAAAATACGCGCAGAAAATCGCTGACACGTCCATTGTAGCGGAAAATATTAAAGCGTTTTGTTTTGAATATGGTGATTTTATGTTAGAATTTTCTTTGGTTCATACTACGGTTGTGAAGGTCACTAGATGTCAACAGTTGACTCAACTTTCTGTAACAATTTGTCAAAATTCTTTTTGACATTCTTAAATAATTAAAGTGTTTTTCATCATCATGTTGTCTTAATCTTAACTCCTTTAATAATGTATGTTATTGGCTCTGAACTTTTCTATCAAAAAAAAATTCTAACCCAAAACCTGTGCCTTCTTTTTGTCTTTTTGGTATCGTATTGAAAGTAGAATAAATATATTTTTTTCACCAAATATCATACTGAAGAAAATAATTAAAATAAGTGTAGTTAATGTCGTCCTTAACACTTCTTTTATTTAAAATGGATCTTTAACGTCTTGCCTTATGTTTAAGCAATAACAACTCATCAAGCTCATCAACTAGTTTAAGGTTATAGTTCCTGGCTATTAATTTGAAAAATTCGCACAATCTAGTGGAAAACGCAAAAAGTTAACTTCATCTCAATTTTTTTGCGGATTCGCGTCGAAAATGGTGGGAAAAACATTTTAAATTTGCTTTAACCAATCACAACGCTGAATTATCATCCACGAGCGGAAAACCGCTCCCATGGACAGCCGACTTTATAGGAACATCACGGATATATTGAAGAATTTTGGTATTAGGTTTAATAACAAAAGTTGCTTTCCTTTAACATCAAAATCTTAGCTAATTTAAAGATGGCTGCTTAGATAATGGTTCCATTTTAAAATAGGAACTCAGCTCAGCCTAGACTGATACCACCTCCTTGCCGCGGCTAAGTATGCCGGATATCTTACCTTAAAGAAGATTTTGGCTATGTTTTAAAGGTAACGTACGTCAGACGTATTCCTGTCTATTTCGAGGTTAGGAATACTTTAAAAGGTGTTTGTCTTTAGACTTAGTATTTACTATTAATTTCTTTTTTAAATTTCTATTGGTATAAGAGATGTTAAGAATTTGGTCGAGTACCTATAGAATTATATTAGGAAATGGTTCCCCTTACACCTCTTCTATTTGTTAGCTCAGCTAAGATTTTGGCTTTGCTGAGCTGAGATAAGTTACAAAAGGAAAGCAACTAAAGTTTCCAATATTAGAGTCAAATGTTCTTGCTAAACGCATTTGTCGGAGTGGTTTAAACCGTATTCAAATATGACAATCTAAATATTAGAATCAAAAAATTTAGGTTTTCAAACCGTTGCGTCACAGTCCAATAAATTTTAGGTTATAATCATGATTTTAATTTTTTAAGTTTAATATGTACTTTAGTTTACACCAGATATAAACATTTTTTACTTACATTTATGTTAAAAGTTTATTAAACATTACCAAAACAAAGTTTTTAATAAGTTCAATGCATATGCCCGCCCGACATGGATAACTATATAGTTTTTAAACCATTGTCTAAGAGGTAATCAAACGTTAAATACGTGACGTATATGACGTCACTGTTTAGCAAGAAAATGTAATGTTTTGAACCGTATTAACAACAAAAAATGGCTCAGGGCAATTTACTCTACTAGCTCAGTCGGCAAAAAGAATTGTCAAAGATTTATCTTAACAAAAATAGATTTTTATTAGTTTTAATAAATATGAGAATAAGTATAATAGTAGTTGTCTCTTATTGTATCTTAATTATCTGATGTTCAATAGTATTGTAAATAATACAATTTTTAAAGAAAATATTATGTTTATTTTAATAATTATAATTAATAACATAAGTTGTCTTATATTTTTTATTTCAGTAACACGTTTAATATTAATAATGATGTAATATGTAAAGTATACTTTTAGCAATCATTATTTAAAAAAGACTAAGATTAACGGTGTTAAAAAGTGGCTACAACTTTGCTAAAGTTTGAAAGGAAATTTGCTCATCAACTTAGTTGCGATTCTTTGGCACATCCAGGCACCTGTTCCTGCATTATAATGAGTTTCAGAATATGCAAACAGGCTTTTTCCTTATATATACGAGTATACCTATTAATTTTATATTTTGTTTGTTTAATCCCATCAAATCTTTAACAACATAATATTAGAAAGATACACAGATATAACAAATATATAAATTATTTTTAAGCTGTGGTAATTGTCAGGGCTTTATTAACGAAAAATGAATTATTATATTTGACTTGATAACATTCAGTTTAGAAAAAAATTGCACATTTTCACACAACGCAGTGTGGACCAGTGGCGGTCATAAGGGGGCATGGGAGCATGCCGCCCTGTTTATGCCACATCCCTTGCAACCGATTATTTTTTTCACCTTAACACATCTAATTGCAAATATGGGCATTTAATGATGATATGACCCCCGGAATGTTGATATGACCGCCCCTAGTGTGGATGTAAAGAGTCCACTTTGCTAACTTTAGTGCCCTTAATTTTTCTTTATAAAATGTGGGTATGACTAGTGGAAGGACATAAACTACTTTTGACGATAAAATGATAGTTGCAACAATCAAGATGGCGAATGTGGGCCATCTTAGAAAAAATAATAAAATGGAAAGGAGGGTATTGTTTTAAATCATTTTAAAGCTCCTAACGAGTACTTATAAACCTAAAATATGAAGTTAATACCTTAACCTACTACAAAATGGCGATACTTTAAAAATTACTCAAATTTCTGATTCGGGTGACCATTTTTCCCAAAAGCAATAATTAGACGTACTTCGTGTGGTATTTCTAAAACTCTTTTAAATGGTGATAATAATGCTAATATACAGGTAACACAAAAATTAAATATATTTTTAATCCTTATATTACATCACCATTTAAAAGATCTGTAAGTACATCTAACTTTATTACTTTTTTTAATTTAAAGTAGGGTAGGGCGGGGCTAGTTGAGCAATTTTTTACTTGATCGGTTATAGCTCCTCAAAAATAAGTCTTAATGGCTTATAATGCATACTGATGGATTAGCAATTTATCCCTTATTAATAGTGTCCATAGTAATTTCTTTCTAATGAGTCATATTTAGGAGCTACATTTATTTTAATGTAGACAGTCAAGTATGCCCAACGTACCCCATAGGTGAGGTAAGTTGAGCAAGGGTATGGGGCTAGTGGAGCACTTAGAAAGTATAGTCAAATCATGGCTTGAATGTTAGATAAGTTAACAATAACAATACATTTTGACAATTTGCTTTTTATATTTATAATCTTATAGTGACAAAACAACAAATCTCATTAATAAAACAGCAACGTGCCTAGCTTGAACTATTGAATTTAATACCTATCAATTCATCTTCGTTTTTTAAACTTTTAAAGCAGTTTTATTTTGCTTCTCTTGTAATGCCTTCTGTATCTGTTAAAATTGCAGCTTTTCTCTATCTTTCGTTTGATTTGGCTCCTTTTCTTGGGAATGGTCAAACTATTTCCAGAGAAAATTTATAAGTTAGATAGGTCAGGTCGTTTTCTTTGTTGCTTGTACAAAGTTCGGGTTGCAGCCTCTTTTAAATCCCGAGGAGACTCTAGTAGTTTTACTGTTATAAGGCCGTATCCCAAAAAATAAAATAAAAAACATTTCATACTTAAAACCGTGGGGTTAGTTGGGCAACTGTAGCTCAACTTACCCCAACCTGAAATTTTAAAGGAAAAGTAAATTTATTAGAAAACCGGTTAGAATTATATCCAAAATCTTTATACATAATTAAACTGCAATAAATTTACTTAAGATTAACACTTACCTGATTGAGAACGGAATACATTTAACTATCACAGATAAAATTTTCCGGCTTGCAATTATTTTACTTTTTAATCACAAAATAAACAATGCGCACGGATACTTTTCTCGACTGCCGCGTCACCACTAGTGGTCGCACAATGAGTTCCCCTCGCGCAACCCCTTCTTTATGCTATTTGATGCTTTCGCGTACGGTCGGTAGTTGTTGAGATATTTTGATTGCCCAACTTACCTCTATGCTCAACTAGCCCCGCCCTACCCTACCACCATTTTGTAGTTGGTGACGGTATTGACTTTATATTCTAGGGTTATATAGAATTTATAAGAAGCTTTAAAATGTACCACAAGACCCCCTTTCCATTTTTTTTTTAATACATTCAAAAGGAGTTTACCTATACCCTTCTATTAGTTAGACACAAATTATATAATGAAGAAATTGAAGGTACAAAAATTAGCAGAAAGGGACCATATATGTCCACACTGTATATTCTTACTACTAAAAATGTTTTTTTTATTTAATATACTTACAATATGGTAAATAAATTAAAGTTTTATGCGGATTCTTATACCGGCGCGGTATCCTTTTTTACCTATATAAGCTGCTACGTCAAAATTAGTGCGAATAATTATGTATATACCAATTTACCATGTACAGTGACGTAGCTACTATGGGGCTAGGTGGAGCAGTACCCCAGGGCCCCCGAAGTTAGGGGGCCTCTTGGGGAGTAAGTACAGAAATACTGAAAAGAAGTGAGAGAAAAATAAAGGGGAGGACCTTTTTTTCTCTTCAAATTTTTAGGGATCCTAATTGATGCCCTAGTTACGCCACTGACCATGTATATTTTATGCAGATTGGCGTTTTAAAATGAAAAAGAAAGCTAAATTTATAGATTTTTGAAGTTTCGGTTTCTGATATGGTACATGGAAACGGGAAACAGAAAATATAAATTAAAAAATGGAAAGTTGTTGTTTTATCTTCTAACTGAAAACGTCAAACAGAAAACCGAAACAGAAACGTCAATCTATAAATCTAGCCTAATTAAGTGAGTTTGTTTATTACTAATCTGTTACCTCGAAACGCCCGACTGTCAAATTTTCCGTTCGTTTAGTACATCTGTAAGCTTGACTAGATCTGCTCTGTGTTCGATAATTGAAGATCTGAATGCTCGGAGCTAGCTCGGATTGCCTCAAGTCAAATCGCCGAGCGGACAGATCTAAATTTTTTATGTCAAAAATAGAAAACGCAGTTATAGGTTGGAAAACGAGAAATTTCAAAATATTGTCATTTTTTCAAAAAAGACATAGAATCAGAAGATTAAGTTGGTTGTTTACTGTATTCTTGTAAAATTTGCGAATTTGTTTGCATTAATCCCGAAGATGTGACAGATCACGTAAATGGCCATTCATTCGCAAGTAGGTCGAACTGTCAAATGTTTTAGAACGCGTTCGGTAACTGCTATCAGCTCTGTTAGCTCCAAAGGTTCGTGACTTTTCTCTGCATCTGCTCGCTCTGCTAGCAATTTCTTAAACGAACTCACTTATTACTGGTTCTAAACGAAGCAAAGTTTCCGACGTTGTTCGACACGAGCACAGTTCCAAATCAGATCCCGGCTTAAGATCTGGAATAGTTGGGTAAGGATTTATTTTGAAATATTTTTAAAATTCTGTTAGAAATTTAAGGTTAATCTTTTTTTTATTTTTTTGTTGTCTACGACCTTTTATAATAAAATATTATGCATTGATTCTTGTGTGTTAAATATTTCTTTTCTACATCTCTTGATTGAAGCGTTTAGTCTGGTGTCTGTTTATGGGTTCAAACATATTGATTAACATAGGGTATTTTTGTCTAAAGATCTCGTTAACTGAGCATTAGTAGTGTTCATTCAAGATAAATTAAAGAAAATAAAATACCATTTTGTTTTGTTTTACAAAATGTGCCGTATTTTAAGTAGTTTTTAAGATATGTGTGATCTATTTAAAATAACTCCGTTAATATCTTGACAAATGTAAGAACTGTAAATTTTTTTATAAAAAACAACTAAGAATTTTAAGATTCTTTAGTAAAAAGATAAAATAAATATTTTAAATAAAACAAATAATAATAAAAATATAAACAAAAAGTTGACTTTGACCTAAAACTTTATTCCGAAACGGAAAAATTATTAAAAATCCTTTTCAGCGTTCGGCAAGGGCGCAGTCGCAAATCTGTACCCGGCCTTAGATCTGCAATAGTTAGGTAAGATTTTTTTACAAAAATTAATAAAAAGTCTGTAAGAGATTTAAGGTTAATATTTTTTTATATATATATATATATTTCTGTTGTCTAAGACTTTTAATAACAAAATATATACATGGATTTTGGCGTATTTAGTTTTTGTTTTCTACAGCCCTTAATTAAACTCAAAATATTACATTAATTAAGGACTATGTCTATTAATTGGAGCATTCAATCTGGTGTCTGTTTATAGGTTTAACCCTATTAATAGAAACAGGGTCTGTTTGTCTAAGGATCTCGTTAAATATCTTATAAGCATTAGTAGTATTCGGGCGGTAAGTCAGATTAAGTGTAATGCTGTTAATGTTAATTATTTACATTTTATAATAATAATTAATATTACCAATTAAATAAAGCAGAAAAAAATAAATCTTACTCAACGAAAATATGTATTTTTAACAAGCAGTCGAAATCGTTTACCAAAAATGAAAGATTTTAAACTACTAACTGCTTGTTATTTCCTTGCACTGCAAGGTTGCATCTGTCGAACACTGTCTGATCTGGCGATGCAGAATTTTACACTAGCCAAAGAATTTTCTTTTAGAGCTAATTAAGATCACTAACTGCCGACCGATTTCAAAGGGAATCCCCTTGCCTCTCCGAGCAGTCTCCTTTACAATTTTAAGACTTACCAAGGTGAATTTAAGCTGAAAAATAGCATCTTGTGCCGAACAGAAAATACTTATATTCTAAAACTACTAAAATTCTACATGTTAAACACTACTTTGATTACTAAAATTAATTTAATTAGCTTTAATTTTTAAAAATGCAGACTAACTTTTTTTCCAAGACACCATTTTGCCGGTACACGTTTTGAAGACCTTGTCATTTTTTTTAATTTTTAAATTTATACAGTTTAAATTCCCATTGAAAATGCAAAGATGGCACCAGTCATCAAAAATTTGTATTTTATTTTTATGTGAATATGCAACTGTAAATACATTTATACGTGATTCGGCTCGTTGACAGTGATTATTTTTACAGGCTTCTGCTTTACCGATCGCCACTTTTTTAAAAGTGGAGAAAAATTAAAGATTTCTATCCTAGTAATGATCCATCACATCTGTCTGCTTCACCCTACTGTCACTAGAGGAAACAGGCAGATGTAAAATACAAATATGTAATTCTTGACAAGAGTCCTGTATTAAATAAAGCCTTATAATTTGTTAATTTTACAAAATGAGAAAAATGAAAAATTATGGTGGTTATCGTTTGGTATCTTAACTTAATATCATCTTGCATGTCCAACGAAGGTTATGACTTATATTTTATGTGATTTTGTTATCATTGTTGAAATAATTATGTAATTTCTTTCCCCTTTTCCCGCCAAAAAATATTAAAGAGAAAAACCAAACAAAAAAAAAAGAAAAAAGGAGAAGAAAAAAAAACGATCGAAATCCTGGTGAGTGACCCAGCTGTCACCTGGCCCACCCAACAAAACTCTAACGTCCCTTGTGAATGTTATAAAAGCATTGATGGTTGCTTTGACTAAAATTCTCCCTTCTTTGGTCTGGATAGGGTTGTCCCCCTCCTCCAGACTTGTCACCTGAATGAGGTTAGGGGCAACCTTTTTAACTGTTGTTATTGTGTTCACTTCAACAATGATTTTTATAAAATTATTCAGAAATGGACCCTACAAATATTCCTGTCTCGACAGATCACTGATCGAAAGGGGTTCAAATTTATTTTTTTCCAAATGTAATATATTGTGATATATAACACTAAGGTGTTCTAGATCTTGTTTTCTATTCATTGGGTTGTTTTCATTGTGAATACAAGTCATTTTCAAGAAATAGTCTTTTGAAATAATTACTCTCACGAGCTAAGATCGAGGTACCCTCGTAGTTCATGTGATGACCAGTTTCGATCACGTGATCTGCCAAAGCACAGCTCTTAACACCCCTGTTACAATCACTTTTATGTGAAGACAATCTTTGAGAGAGATTTCTAGAGGTCTGTCCTACATATGTCCCATTACAATTAAAACAAGCTATCTTATAAACAACATTCCATTCCTCACTCTTTGTGTAAGGACTTTTAGTTCTAGTGTATAAACTTGCCATTGTTTTTACTTGTTTAAAGGCTATTTTGATGCTACTATGATTTTGAATTAAATTCTTTAGTTTAGGTGTCAAATCTGTGATGAAAGGCAGAGCTATAAAAATTTGCTGTTCAGTCTCTGAAGGAGATGTTGATAATTGGTTTTGTGTTTGTGAAAAAGAGTTTGTGTGTTTAAAGGTTGGCTGGGTCTTGTTTGAATGTTTTCTGGGATTTGATATTCCATACTGTATAAAAATTTGTTTATGATATTAATAGGATATGAATTTTCTTGGAAAATTTTTGAAAGTAGTGCAAGGCTTTCGTCTCTAAAGTCAGGATGTGTGAGCATGATAGCTCTTCTTTTCATGCCTAACAGTAGGTTATATTTCATTTTGGTAGGATGGTAAGAATTGAAATTGATGAACCTGTTTGAACACATTGGCTTTCTATACCACTTTGTTCTTAGTTCGTTCATCTCGTTTCTATTGACAGTCATATCCAGAAAGGGTATGCTGTTATTTGTTTCATACTCTACTGTGAACTGTATGTGCATGTTGTAAGAGTTAAACATCTCTAATGTTTCATCCACTCTGTGAGACGGTAAAGCTAACAGTAAATCATCAACGTATCTTTTGACGAATGGTATGTAAAATGGTAAGTATTTTAAGCAATCGTTGATGAGATCATCTAACACAAAATTAGCTAATATAGGTGACAGGCAAGAGCCCATCGGTACTCCGAATATCTGTCTGTAGTATTCATTATTGAAATTAAAATAGTTTGAGTTAAAAATAAAGGTAATTATTTCTTCAAACAAGTCCCAGTTTAAATTACAGTTAATTTGAATGTCATTCCAATTATTTTTAAGACTATCAATGACAAGTTCTAGAGGTAAATTTGTGAAGAGTGATACTACATCAAAACTTACTATAATGTAGTTGTCTGGTAACTGAAAATTATTAATATACTCGCTAAAGACAAAGGAATCTTTTACATAGTATGCGTTATTTGTGTTATATGTTATGGTTAAAATATCTGTGATGTATTGAGCAATGGGCATGTTAGGACAATTCAGTGATGAAATGATCGGTCTAACACTTAGAGTAGGTTTGTGTATTTTAGGGAGTGCATAGAATCTTGGTGCAACTGAATTGTATTTTAACATGCTCTTTGCTTTGTCTTCCTCCAAACAACCTTGTTCTTTTAGGGACTTTACCAACCTGTTGGCTTTGTTTTGTAGTGTGGTGGTGGGATTATTATTGAGTTTTAAGTAATATTTATTATCATTGAGTAAATTGAGCGACAGGTTTGTATAGTCCTCCCTCATTATTGCGACCGTGACATTACCCTTATCACTTCTGACAATGTATAAATCAGGGTGTTGTTTTAAAAAAATTTTGGCTTTTTTAAATAAAGTTGTTAATTGTGGCTTACAGTCATAATGTTGGTGGATAAAATTAGTAATAATATTGGTAAATTGGGCCCTGACAATATTTTGTTTATCAGGATCGAAAAAACGCAGAGCTGGTAGGTTGCAGTCAGTGGTTGTTTAGGGCCGTTAAGTAAAACTCTTTTTGTTAGCCTAGCTTTCTGAAATCTTTATTCCTTCTTCAGGGCTTCTGTAAAGCAAAGAAAAAGCACATTGTATACTCTCTATTAACAAAACTGAAACTAAAGAGAACACAATCGTCTCCTTTACAATTTTAAGACTTACCAAGGTGAATTTAAGCTGAAAAATAGCATCTTGTGCCGAACAGAACATACTTATATTCTAAAACTACTAAAATTCTACATGTTAAACACTACTTTGATTACTAAAATTAATTTAATTAGCTTTAATTTTTAAAAAATGCAGACTAACTTTTTTCCAAGACACCATTTTGCCGGTACACGTTTTGAAGACCTTGTCCATATGTAGGACAGACCTCTAGAAATCTCTCTCAAAGATTGTCTTCACATAAAAGTGATTGTAACAGGGGTGTTAAGAGCTGTGCTTTGGCAGATCACGTGATCGAAACTGGTCATCACATGAACTACGAGGGTACCTCGATCTTAGCTCTGTGAGAGTAATTATTTCAAAAGACTATTTCTTGAAATGACTTGTATTCACAATGAAAACAACCCAATGAATAGAAAACAAGATCTAGAACACCTTAGTGTTATATATCACAATATATTACATTTGGAAAAAATAAATTTGAACCCCTTTCGATCAGTGATCTGTCGAGACAGGAATATTTGTAGGGTCCATTTCTGAATAATTTTATAAAAATCATTGTTGAAGTGAACACAATAACAACAGTTAAAAGGTTGCCCCTAACCTCATTCAGGTGACAAGTCTGAGGAGGGGGACAACCCTATCCAGACCAAAGAAGGGAGAATTTTTAGTCAAAACAACCATCAATGCTTTTATAACATTCACAAGGGACGTTAGAGTTTTGTTGGGTGGGCCAGGTGACAGCTGGGTCACTCACCAGGATTTCGATCGTTTTTTTCTCCCTTTTTTCTCTTTTTTTTTTGTTTGGTTTTTCTTTTAATATTTTTTGGCGGGAAAAGGGGAAAGAAATTACATAATTATTTCAACAATGATAACAAAATCACATAAAATATAAGTCATAACTTTCGTTGGACATGCAAGATGATATTAAGTTAAGATACCAAACGATAACCACCATAATTTTTCATTTTTCTCATTTTGTAAAATTAACAAATTATAAGGCTTTATTTAATACAGGACTCTTGTCAAGAATTACATATTTGTATTTTACATCTGCCTGTTTCCCTCTAGTGACAGTAGGGTGAAGCAGACAGATGTGATGGATCATTACTAGGATAGAAATCTTTAATTTTTCTCCACTTTTAAAAAAAGTGGCGATCGGTAAAGCAGAAGCCTGTAAAAATAATCACTGTCAACGAGCCGAATCACGTATAAATGTATTTACAGTTGCATATTCACATAAAAATAAAATACAAATTTTTGATGACTGGTGCCATCTTGCATTTTCAATGGGAATTTAAACTGTATAAATTTAAAAAATAAAAAAATGACAAGGTCTTCAAAACGTGTACCGGCAAAATGGTGTCTTGAAAAAAGTTAGTCTGCATTTTTTAAGAAATTAAAGCTAATTAAATTAATTTTAGTAATCAAAGTAGTGTTTAACATGTAGAATTTTAGTAGTTTTAGAATATAAGTATGTTCTGTTCGGCACAAGATGCTATTTTTCAGCTTAAATTCACCTTGGTAAGTCTTAAAATTGTAAAGGAGACGATTGTGTTCTCTTTAGTTTCAGTTTTGTTAATAGAGAGTATACAATGTGCTTTTTCTTTGCTTTACAGAAGCCCTGAAGAAGGAATAAAGATTTCCGAAAGCTAGGCTAACAAAAAAGAGTTTTACTTAACGGCCCTAAACAACCACTGACTGCAACCTACTAACTCTAACCTCTTGGGTTAAAATTTCCTTTTTCTAACTAGTTTCAGTCACGAAACTCTTTTATTAACTTGGGTTGTAACTATCTATCAATCTGGCTGGCTATGTAACGGAATCTTTGAGCTAATTTTAACCAACTTCCAGCTATTCGATTTCTTTGAAACTTTGCACACGTATTAAGGAAACATGACAATGCAATAATCTGCAAACAGTATCCCGTTATCTTTTTTGGATCGCCAGGAAAAAAAATTCCATTATATTATAAAAACAACACCTAGGATGCCATCTGTTGGCAACATTTCAAACTTTGCTATTAAATGAAGAAGAAATTTTTAGTTTTTACACAATTTGGTTAGTTGCACCATTGGTGTTCAATTTTTATGAACAATAAAAATTAATAAGTTCTTTACACAATTGGGTTAGTTGCACCATTGGTGTTCAATTTTTATGAACAATAACAGTTAATAAATGCCGTTAACACGCTTTTTATTAGCTTGGGTTGTAACTATCTGGCTATGTAACGGAATCTTTGAGCCTAATTTTAACCAACTTCCAGCTATTCGATTTCTTTGAAACTTTGCACACGTATTAAGGAAACATGACAATGCAATAATCTGCAAACAGTATCCCGTTATCTTTTTTGGATCGCCAGGAGAAAAATTCCATTATATTATAAAAACAACACCTAGGTTGCCATCTGTTGGCAACATTTCAAACTTGCTATTAAATGAAGAAGAAATTTTTTAGTGGGTTGCAATATATTGGCAACGGTCCAAACATTGCCTGGATTGCCATCTGTTGGCAAAAATTTCAAACTTTGCTACTTAATGAAGAAGAAATTTTTAGTGAGTTGCAATCTGTTGGAAAAATTTTAAAATTTGCCACTCTTGTTCATTAAAAAATTTTTCGCCATTTTGTCAAGAGTAGCAGAAACTAAAAATGAAAAATAATTAATAGTTTAAAAAAACTAAAAAACACGCTTTTATATGCAACCGAACTAAAAATTAGAAAATAATTTTCATTAAAAAAAATATTGTCATTTCATAGTAAAAAAGCGTGGGGTGATAGATATATTAAATGTTATAATTATTATATTTGCAAATATCTATGATGGAAAAGTTATGAAAAAAAATAGTAAAATGCACCCCACGCTTTTTACTATGAAATGACAATATTTTTAATGAAAAAATTATTTTCTAATTTTTAGTTCGGTTGCATATAAAAGCGTGTTTTTTTAGTTTTTTTAAACTTCCTATATTTATGTTTTTAATTTTAAAATTTAATTTCGCACAGTAGGCTATGATTTGGGGCTTATAACTAAAGAATAAAGTTAACCCTATATTCATAATTTGTCTACATTTTACAGCAACTCAAAGTTTTAATTTTTTACTTATATTTTGCCCCATTCACCAACCCTATTAACCCTGATGAGTTCAGCGAGTTTGTCACTTATTAATTAATTTAAAATGGATATTTTGGATTAGCATCACTGTATTTATATCTTGCAAAGAGTGTTCAAAATTAGTATGTATCCATAATTTTGAGAAAACATTCGTTTTAAAACATAATACTAGAAAACCATGTATGAGACTAATACCTTCAAATTGATTTATGATTTCTACCATTTTGTCTAAAATTAAATGATTTTTTAATATCATGGATATATAGTGATTTGGAACACGATTCTAAGTATAAACGCACTAAAGCTAATTAAAAATATTCAGTTTTCAATTAATTAATAAGTGAACAAACTTGAGGAACCAATGGGTGAATAGAGATGCTGGGCAAGATTAAATATTTATAACTCAGATTTTGTTGTATATTAGAATAAATAATAAAATTAGGGCTAATTTTATTTTTGGATATAAAGTCTATATCATGGCCAACTGTGCGAAGTTCAATTTTAAAATTAAAAACAATAATTATGGTTTAAAATTTGAAATACCCATTGGTTATTATATATTTTGGAAAAGCTCTGATCCTGTATAATTGAATGAGTAAGAAATAAACAGGGTCTTTTATAAAAAAATCTATGTTTGGTTCATATCTCAAAAATATAAATTCAAAAATATCTAACTACACCACTGAATTTAACGTAAAAATATCTACCAATATAAGTTTTTTACTTTAGTTGTAAGTTACAAGACAACTAAAATACAAGGGCTGAGGGGTCCAAAATGGAAA
Source organism: Listronotus bonariensis (assembly GCA_014170235.1). Lineage (NCBI taxonomy): Eukaryota > Metazoa > Arthropoda > Insecta > Coleoptera > Curculionidae > Listronotus > Listronotus bonariensis. The sequence continues at coordinate 52,783 of JACEGR010001825.1, read as the reverse complement.
AAAAGTCGCCACGTATGTAGAAAACTAAGAGAGCCATGAAAATTCCATTAGTGTCATCTTTTGCCTAATAAAAAAGAAGCAACAGTCTGCAAACCGCAAGTCTCTATCTCTATTAATAACCAAGATACCCTGCACATGCAACGGAATCCGACACCCTGTACCATGCCAAGTTAAGGAAGTTATAGTAATAAGTTAAAGATATTGTACAATAGTTCTTGGACACAAAGTTTCCTATCAACAAAAAAAAAAAAAAGAAGCAAACAACCTAGTAGGAGACGACAACTTTGACTGGTTACTTTTAAATTACGGAGTCTTCAAAATGAATGGATAACTTTGGGTCACCAACGAAGACTGCGAACCTGTTTTAAGCTGAATTTATAGAATGACGATTCTGTTTTTCGCTTTTCCGTTTGACATTTTTAGTTAGAAGATGAAGCCACAACTTTCCATTTGTCAATTTATATTGTCTGTTTACCGTTTCCATATACCATATCAAAACCGAAACGTCAAATGGCAAACAGAAACGTCAATTCATAAATTCAGCTTAATTCTCGGTAGAAATTGGTCACATCCGTTATACACGGGGTTCTCTAACTACGGTACAAAAACTTAAGAGGATGATTTCTTATCTTTTTTATTACAAAAGTTCCTATAAACATATGTCCGGAGTTTCTTTGTTTCCGAGATAGAGGGCGTTAAAGTTTTTAAAAAATATCGGTATCTTTTAAATATCTTAAGAACCTTTTAACCGATTTAGATAAACTTTGGTACACATACCTAATGTCATAAAGCGCTTGTAAATTTTTACCTAGAATAAGATTATTGGATCCAGTAGCGTCTCAGTGGACACCACCGCCAATATTTTTAAGAAAAAAATACGCAACTGCTCTTTATAAGGATTTTATATTTTTTTCTGATTGAGAAGAGAAAAATCCCACTTTTCAGCCTCTTTCATTTTGCTCGTATATAGCTTTATTTCTGAGAAAAATATATTAAAAACCACTTTTATTTTTTGTAAAAAGTACCACATGATATAAAAAACCAAAAACATACAGGCGAAAAGCAACCAGCCAAAGTAGTCGTATCTACCAGGTTATTTGCTTGGTTCTTCTTTTGACTTTTTAGAACCGTGAGGATGGTAAGGACATATTATCTTTTGGCGACAAAAAAGTTAAAAAATATATTATCAAATATTTTTTTACTTACATAAAAGTAAGTACAGCTTACAGGTAAATATCTAATAATGTCAATATCGCCACGCCATGCATTTAAAATATATCCAAATAAGTTGTAAAATACAGTAAATTTTAATGAATACTGCCAGAACCAATTTAAATTTGTTTTTTACAACGGATAAGGTCATATTTCTAGTGATCGTAAGTACGGTAGCTAAAAATAAACAAAAAAAGGTTAGTTTTGGCTTGAAATACAAGCAGGGCGGACTTATATAAAAACAGAGAAGGCAGATTAAACAGGTACCCCTATTTTTTGATGCTTTAACACTAACTTTACATTACGGGAGCTGTAAAAATCCAGTTTATTCCTAAGACATAATTTATAAATCACTACGTTTATATCGAATAGTTAAAGCTAGCTTGAGTTAAAGCCGCTTTTAAAAGTGGCTTGAAAAAGCGATATAAACGCACTTGAAAGTGACTTGAATCGTTCAAGTCAAGCCGCATGTGTACGACGATGGCCTGAAATGTGCTTGACCTCGATTTTCAATCGACTTTCAAGCCACCGAAATAAACACGTAGACATGGAATTCGCTTCAAAGCCGCTCTGTTTTCAAGCCAGCTTGAACTATCTCGATATAAACGTAGTTAATGTTAGAGTATAAGTAGCTTTAAGAATGGTTACTTGTACTGATAATTTATGATTTATAAAATTTAAAAAAGATTTTTTTAGCTGCATCTTTACCTGCCTACAATAAATTATACAGATACTTATTTGTTTTTGGTTGAGTTCGATTAATATAGTTTTACTTATATGACCCACGTCTACATTTTTTGACATTTCAATAACAGTTCTAAATGTGACTAAAGACTTAAAGTGACAGCTACGCGCCATTTTGTTACATTTTTTAAATAAAAAAGGAGTTTTTGTGGCATATTATTTTAAAGGCTTCAACAAGCACTTTGAAAACCCCAAAATATAAAGTCAGTTTCTTAAAATACTACAAAATTGCGGTACTTTAAATTTTTTATCAATACCATATAAAGGTGGCCATATTTGCGAAACTAATACAGTTAGATGTACCTAATTAATGTGGTATTTTCATAAAGCTCTTTAAGACTACTTTTTTATGGTGATATATGTTTTTCTATCGTGTATATTATCAACAATATCACCATTAACGTCTTTCGAAAAGTTTAAGAAAATACTTTCTCAATGACATCTTACTTTATTAGTTTTAGAAATAGGGCTATCCAAATATGATATTCGGGTAATTGTTAAAATGCCGCCTTTTGTAGTATGTAAAGATACTGACTTTATATTTTGGGGTTATAAAGTACTAAGCAGTAGCTTGAAAATAAAATATTACTTCACCCTTCACCCCCATTCCATTTTAAGAAATATTTCAAAATGGCTCTCAGCTGTGACTTTTAACGGTGTTATTGATATGTTAAAAAATGCAATGGGTATAATTAATATCGTTTAAAGTGCAAATAATTAATTGTTTTTAATATGCATTATCAAGATATTATGTTTTATAAAGTATTTGAAAATACTTACATTTTTAAAGAAAAAATGCGATATCGGGTAAAACTGCCCAGAGAAAATTTCTCTGGCCATGCATGGTTGTACCAGTTTTACCAAACCATATATTTGAAATAGCTTTGTAGATATTAAAAGTTTTGTTAGTATTAAAATTAATGTAATTTATGTTTTACACCCTGTATCTCGCCAAAGATTTCTGACTAAATTCCATTAGATCGTTATATTTTGGCCCAAGAAGTCTATGGTAACATTTAGTACAGACCTTTTAGACACACCTTGCATAGTATATATATATATATATATATATATATATATATATATATATATATATATATATACAGGGTGTTAGTAAATAAGTGCGACAAACTTCAGAGGGTGATTCTGTATGAAAAAATAATGAGAGTTTGCTCTATAAACGTTTCTCCAAAATGCTTCATTTCCTGAGATACGGGGGTGTTAAAGTTTTTCTTAAAACTGATTATTTTTTTTTATTGCTCTAAAACCGATCGAGATATGCAAATGAAATTTGGTGGGTTTTAAGAGGTAGTTATTACGCATTTTTGACATGGTAAATAAAATTTTGTGTTCATCAGTGGCGCGCGTACGGGTACTAGTCTCAACTTTTAAAGAAAAGTGTACGCCACCGAGATATTCTAAATTAAAATTATTTTTGAAATACCTTGCTCAATTTAGAAAAAATCTCTCCTGCTCATCATGGCTATAATTCGATTCCTTAGGTCATCAGCATTTTCAACGGGGAGTGGAATAAACTAATGATTTAAGAAACCCCAACAAAAATCTAAGGGATTTAAACTGGCGATCGAGCAGGCCATCGTTCCGTACCTCCCCTATCCATCCAACGATTTGGATATACAGTATCTAAATGATTATGAACATTACTACTAAAATGAGCTGGTGCACCATCATGCATAAACCATAAGTTGTGTCTTAACTGTAAAGGAATTTCTTCAAAAAGAACAGGTAACTCTTCCTGTAGAAAATTAAGGTAAGCCTCTGCCTGTTAGTCGTTGTGGGAGGGAAGTATGAATTCAATAATGATCAGTTACCCCAAGCCATACATTTGCTGAAAACTTATGCTGAAAATGAGCTTCAAAGATTCCATGTGGATTTTCCTCAGCCCATAAGTGATTGTTATGGAAATTTCTGTGCATACAATGTCGTCCAAAATTCGCCTCATCAGTAAACAAAACGCCATTTAAAAATTAGAATTTGAGCGATTTAATGAATCCACTGCTAAAAAAAAATAGGCGGAAAAAAAGTCTCTAGGTAGTAAAGCTTGTACACGTTGGATATGAAACGGATAATAACTACGTTCTTTAAGAATTTTAAATACAGTGAAGTTGCTTACATTCAATATGTTGGCAATTTTTCGAGTACTTGTTTTCAGGTGACTCTGGCAATTAACTCCGAGAACTGCTTCTTCTAGTTGCACAGTTCGTACTTTCTCGAGGACGCCCGCAGTCAGCCGTTTGTTTTTAAACGTACCATTTTCCCGCAAACGTTGGTGAAGACGAGAAAATAGTGATGGGGGTAAATTCTACGTCCTGGGATAATACAACTCAGCATACAATCGCAATGAGCTTGCCGGACCATTTCCACACATCTGATCGTGACAAAATGCATGTCTGAAAATTCTGCATTTGTATAATTTTCCATTTTTTTCGGCAAAGTAAAATTAATAACCAACTAACAATAATGTTATAGCCAAAACTAAAAGTTTAATAACCTTAGAAACTTGTAAAACGCTAATTTGACATTAGGTGTCTTAAATGTTGACAGTAGCCTACTAGATAAAAAAATATTAAAAGAAAAGAAAATACCGTTTAATGATGTTTTTATTTTTTGTATAAAAACAACGCCTCATACGAAAAAAAAGGCAAGAAAGATTTTTTTTTCACAAATTGAGCAAGGTATTTAAAAAATAATTTTTAATTTAGAATATCTTATATGTACCACTTTTTTTCTTTAAAAAAATTGAGACTATTACCCGGTACGTTGACACGAACATAATTTCCTAAATAACGCTGATTTTCTCAACTGAAAATTGGTACTGGGGTTTGACATGAGAAATTTCTGAATTTTGTTCTAATTTGCTCTGGTATTGTAGAAGTGCGCCACACATATATTCTCACTACCATGACTTTGTAATAAACGTATTTCACATTTTGCCAGTCACTCTACATGTGCGCCAGCACCTCTTGACATGATCAGAGTTAATCGTTTCGAGATGAAAGCTTAAATAATCGCATACGTTTGGGGCAATAAATATGCTAAGTAAAGACCGTCGAAAATGACGGTTTTATCAAGTAGCGGTCTTTACTTAGCATATTTATTACTACGTATGCATCGATTTGCCGAAACTAAAATATCGAAAACCATTGTTCTTTAGCGCCAATAAGAGTAACCTTTACGTAAAATTGACCAAGTGAATCCATTTCTTCTTTTAACAAAAATGTAAATACAGGTTGTACAAAAAGTCATGAGCCTTGGGAAAGAGAATATACATGTGGCTAGCGCCCTCACAAGTAAGAGCTAAATTAAGAACAAATTCAAATTTCTCATGTCAAAAACCCTCTATGCACCAATTCTCGTTCGGAAATCGGCACATTTAGGGAATGGCAGAAAAAAACATAAATAAAAATAAAACTTTGACACCCTGTATCTTGAAAGCGAAGCATCTTAGACCACACGTTCATAGGAACTTTTTACCTTGGGAAAACATTTTTGGAAAAAATCACCTCTGAAATATCGGACACTTATTAAATAACACCTCAGTATATATATATATATATATATATATATACATATACATATATATATATATTTAGGAGAGTATATATATATATATATATATATATATATATTAATATATTTTTATTTTTAAATATCTAAGGGTTATACAGTTTATAATTTGACTACATTAAAAAAAAAAAATAACTTTAACTGCGGGTACTATTTTCGGCATTTTAGGCTAAACAAATGACTTAACCTAAGCCAAAAAAAAAAAAATTAAGAAAAAAAACAAAATCTTACCAGTGTAGGGTGCATTTAAAATAATTTTATCCATTTTAGTTTGTAAGAATAAAAGTTAAACTGAAATCGTTAAAAGAAAAATCATATAATTTTTTGATCCATAAGGCTTTGTAATAAATATATTAATAGAAATAATTATTTGTATCTTTTATTAGCTTAAAAAACAATTGTTACAGGGCCGTAGCAAAGCAATCTTATAATAAAAAAATTCTAAGGATTATTATACATATTAAGCATAATATTTTAAATACTTACTGTTTGTAGGCCGGCGATGGCTTAGTGTGTAAGGCGTTAAGTCGTTGAGCGCACAACGGACGTGAGGTGGGTTCGAATCCTTTGAGGCCAAATACTTATTTATAAGTTAGTCGGAAATTTAGTGGTTAGCTCAACACCAGAAGGACAAAGTGCAAAATGTATCGACGCTGAAGGCCACCAAAGAACCAGGGCGCCGGAACGCACTATGCCGTGTCCTGCGCAACCGTAGACCTGCGGACCCCACTTAGTTGGTAGGTTCAGTAGTGCCCCTGGGTGGGGACGAGGTCTTAAGTTGTCGCTCATAGGACCGTGGTTCGGAACCCACGTTAAGCTGTATATCCCGCCTGGCTGACATCACCCAGACGTAAAAGCCGAGCGGCTTCAGTGCATGGGTTATCCCGGCCCTATTCTAATCCAATCTACTGTTTGTCAGTTCCTTGCATTGCAATGTTGCATCTCTCGAACACTGTCCGATCTGGCAATGCCGGTTTTCACTTTTCACACCAGCCAAAGGTTTTTTCATCAGAGCTAATTGAGATTACCAGTCGCACACTGGTTTCAAAATATTTGGTTCTCGCAAGTACGGTATAGGTTCGCAAAACAAAAACCAAACTACAGTGATACTTAGAGAATTTCGTACTTATCATGTCTCGAGAAATTTTACAAACTTTTCATCAATTTCTACTCTTTAGGTCGAAAATTTGGCCCTTGGCTCACAGATTTTTACACTAGCCAGGTTATTTCTTTAGAACGAATTGAGATCACCAACTGCAAACCTGTTGTTATGGCCTACGCCTACACCGTACTGATGAAAACCAAATAGTTTGAAACTGGTCTGTGGTTGGGTAAATTAGCTCTAAGGAAAAACCCTTACTTAAAAATTAAACTTACCTTAAAAGGAAATTGTAGAATACGTTTTATATAACTTTTAAAATTATTTACAAAAAAGCTATGAAAAATATTGTAAAAGTTTTAATTGTTTTAAGTCGCTGACTTATTTACGTATTTCTTTTAAAAAAGGTTTTTTTACCATTGCAAAATTTTGGCTAAGAATCCATTACCAGTTACATTAAACATAAAAATATATTTTTTTAAATACGACTATATTTTTTGACCCATTTTGATTGCGAATAACTTTAGAACAAATAAATATATTGGAATGCGGTTTCTGCAAAAGGCAGAGATTTTCTAGAAGTTTTTTTATGATATCTTCACCATTGGGTTGTAACATTTCGTTAATACAAAAACAAAATGGCCGATTCTCCGATAAATGGCAACTTTTTGGTTTTAAATGGAGCACCATGTATATTTTTCTTCAATTTTAAATTTTAATATTTCCTTTCTAAAGAAAGAATTGTTTAATTAATTAATTATTCAAGTTATTAAAACTTGTTAATAAATTTATTGATCTCTAAAATTGACTGCATGACATGTAAAGCATTATTTGACATTGAAAATTTGCTTCATACATAAAAGGTTACAAACAAAAAACAGCATTCAAACTTTACGTTATTTATAAAATAAAGTGACAGTAAAAGCTTAATTAGGCACTCCTTTAAAAAGCTTTGTTAATATTGTAAATAGCCTTGAGCTTTGTTAATGTATTTTTCCTGTAATTTTGTATAGAGCAAATTTGTAAATTGTGAAATAATACTCTTAATAGCCATGCAGTCAATTTTAAGATATCGACATAATATCCATAACTTTTAGAAATATTCATAGCTTATAAGGAATCTTGGTTCTTGGGTTTGGACCGCGTCAAATTGAAATTGTTTACCGACGTTTCGCTTTCGATTGCACGAGTCGAGAATAGAAGACATTCAGTGTTCCAATCTCGCAAAGTACAGATCCCTAAAGATTGCTCGTGAAATCGATGGCGAAACATCGGTTAACGATTTTAATTTAAGGCGGTCCAAACCCAAGAACCATGATCCGTTAGTTGACCAAGGCCGTACGAGCTTCCTTTCTATATTCGTAGCTTATAGCCCCATTATTCCTTATCTAGGTAGAGTTTTACAAGGATCTTATAACATTAAATGAAGTAGGTAAACCAAATTTTATTTAATTTGGTGAAGGGGTTTCTAGAATGATAAAAAATATCAACTTTTTTAAAAACTACCCAGTCTAAGAAATAAAGTAAGTAGGGCCAAATGTTTATAGGAACTTTAATAAAAGATGTAAGAAATCAACCCCTTAAGTTTTGTCACATAGTTAGAAAAAACTATGGAATAGTGTGTTTTATTTAAAAACATTTACATTTTGTTCTCTTTCTATATACTGCCGTCAAACAAAAAAAACACCGTATGTGAATAGGTTTATAATATACACATACGGTGTTTTTCTGTTCGACGGCAGTATATGTATCTTAAAAAATTAAAAATCTGGTATTTAATTTTTAAACCACGTAATTAACTTAATAATAATTGTTTATGTTTATTTATTTTGTATTATAAAAAAATAAAACAAATAGAGGGTGTGATTTTATAGCTTGACGCAAGGTAAATAGGGTATTTTAATTAAAAAATCTATAACTAATAATAAATTAGTTTAAACATGCTAAAAACTAAATTGTAAATATAATAAAATCTGATGCCATCCCTGTAAAGTTATTTAGAAAATATAAAATAGAGAACTTTTATCCTTTAAACATTTAATGTAAAATTAATTAAAGACCACTATTTTTTTACAGGGAATAACAGCAGATGTAATTTAAACATTTAAAAAAAGAACAATATGTTATTAAATTATAGGACATAAAAAGTATAAAAATGGGAATATTTGGGGTGTTATTGATTTTAAAAGTTCATAACTCATGAAATTAAAAATTCAAAAACTTTACTAGAATCCTAATATTTCCTATCGAGAGTTTAGAAAAATATGCAATTTCTTTACAAATAATACTGGGTATGCCTATATATTGATTTGAAGTGGTTGTTTTACAAATAGGAGTTTGACAGCAGGAGCCTTCAGGCGAGTGCGGCAATCCAACCTGTAAAAAAAACACTTTATGTATGGATTGCATACTATACTTTTTCTACGACCGTAGAAAGACTTTTAAATCTTACATTTGATAATTTTTGACGTTAATGTTGTTAGGTGGAGGACAAGTAAATTGACACAAAAATATGTGCTCCAAAAGTAAAGATCGACTTGTTTTAGGATTTTGTTATACCTACCTAAGTTTACAAATACCGGTTTTTTACGGGAGTCGGTAAAGTAAGATATAACACCGACTTTGTTTAAAAACTCGATGCAGACATGACTGCATAAAACAGTGCTGCATCGACGGGGAATTTATATCCTACCGTTAAGCAACGATAGTTTCCATATAAGATGAGCCTTGTTCCCTCTCAGGGAGGGTGGCTCCCTGAGTAGCCTCCCTAGAGGCGCGGGGAACTGCACCTTTGCTTTGGTTCCCGGCTAGCTCTGTTACAAGGGTCGGATGCGCGTCACGACCGCTGGACTACGTGCCAGTGCCGGCCCTGCACCACCGGTACACGGGACTTCGGTTATGTTGATTTGATTTGGGGTTATTTCAGGTTGTTCTGCATTTAACGGGGTTTGTACCCGTTTAATGGGGGTTCTTGTTAACCCCATGGTCTTCCCTGTCGTTTGCCGAGGGGTTGCGTACTATGGGTGGACGCACGCTTGTTTACTTGAGGTGTTGCAACCTCTTCCCGGTTCCCAACCCGTCGGCAAATGTCTGTCACGTTCGATCTTGGTGATGGTCTCATACTGGCGCCTTCACCAGAACGTATGAATTTCTCCTTTTTCCAATTTTCCGGAAAATGCCGGAACTTGCCAGATTGTTTTTCCGGCGGTTACTGTATTCCTCTTTGTCGTCCTTTATCCTTTCCTCCTTTCCCCGACTCCGACAAGTTACAGCATCCGGAGATAAACCGTCTTCCCGGTTTATCCCGTTATCCCTCGGGATGCCGTAACTTGCGCGTGGATCTGAGTTGACGGAGGGGTCGGGGTCAAACCGCGCGGTCCCTCTTCCCTGGGTTATCCTGTTATCCCGAGGGATGCCGGGGTTTGCCAACCCTAACTCCGGTTTGGAGGTATCCTATAACCTCTCCCCTAGCTGCTTCCTGTTTACTGCAGGTCCTGCAAGTTCCTGCAAACTTTTGTAATCCCGTTTAGCAAGCACCACCGCCTGGTTGTGCCTAGGTGACTTGCCCTCGGGTCCTTCCTTAATCCTTGTTTGTCCTGTCCGGCAAGCACCACTGCCTGGTTGTGCCCTAGGTGATCCTCCTGGTAACCCGCAGAAGCCGATACGGAGTGCAATGTATCGGCAACTTATTAGTTTTCTGTGTTTTTTACCATGGACCCGATACAGCCCCACTGATAAGTCCTGTGAGGAAGGCGAAACCAGTCTGGGGAGAGGGGTCCAGGCATCAACGAATTTATTAAACATGCCATAACTCCTAGAGTATTAGTCATATTAAAATGAGACTTTGTACAGGTAAATGGTATAATATATATAAGAGGAACAATTTTGCATATTTTTTACTTTTAGGCACTTCTGGTTTAACCGCTAATGGCTACAATTTTAAATATTTAAACGGAACACCCTAATGAAAAATGATAAAATTCTCATTATTGAATTCCTTACACAGGTAATAAGTTTATCTTTTTAATTATTTGACTGGCTGGACTATCCAAAAATATCATTCCCTTCTACTGGTAAATTTTTGCTTAAATTTATTATCAACAATTTTATCATAATAATCTAGAAGCAAGTAGTTAAACTATTTTTATTGCAAGACCTTAATAATAAATACAATTTCTGTTTTCAAAATTTTTATTGGGTCAACATTATGTTTTTCAGTCAAGTCAACTGGTATAATCTGGAAAACTTGTTTAGAATTAAAAGTTATGTCATATTTTAAAACCAGAGCCTCTATTAAAAGATTGAAAAACTTACTTTTCCAACTTACGCCGTATAGAATATAGATTAAACTGAATTAACTGTAATAAATAACCTTATTGCTTTTAAATTTCGAAAACAACACAATCCCAATAAACCAAAAACAAAAGCACATTTTTGTTTTTTTCTTGGTTCAATAAGGCTAAAATTTAAAATATCGTTTCACATTATTTCTGTCTTAAAGTACTTAAAATAAATAAAAGAAATAATTTTATTAGGTTACCTTTATTATCATACGGAAGAACTATTTCTTACATCACTTCTTTCCGCGATCTTCGAGTAAAGTGTGGTTCATGTTGACGTAGAGGTCTACATAGACCTTCCGGGTAGGCGATTGAAGGCATCAAAATGAGCGTGGCTGTACCCTTTGGGGATCGAGAAAAGATTCACGCTAAATTGGGGCTTCATTCTTCTGGGGCTAAGCGCTGTGAGTGAAGATTCCCAAGCCTGAAGTTTTTACGTTTTGGTGTTGAACACATGGTGTCCTCGTGGTCGAGGAGGTGCACGCCTGCGGAAATGCGTCAGGAATGAAAGTGAAGGTTATGCACGACACCAGTACAGCCGCTGGTTGATAGTCGCAATTTATGCATGTTCAGAACTTTATCGCTGTTACTGATCTAAATATTTTGAATTTTTTAATCCGGAATTTCTGGGAGCGAAAAAGCTCGACAATCCAGATTTTCCCACCACATTGAGCTGGCAATTGACTTGCATCAACGCCATAAACAAAGCAGTAAAAGTAAAAAGTATTTCACATTTATTTTTAAAGGTTATGACTTTCAAATGTTGGCCTCAACTGCGCCTAGCATGGTCTGTTCTGTAACAAAGAGAATAGACAAGGATGAGAGGATCAATCGCCGTTTCGAAAAGTGGCACAATTTGAAGAAAGGGTCTGCGGATGGCAGGGCATGCGCATACGCACTAACAATGTCAAAATCGGCGGTATATTCAAAAACATTGATTTATTGAGTAAATATACATAAAACATTAATAAAAAGTGTAAAATGTGGTTTATACTGAAATTTATTTATATTTTAATGACTAAATATTGGTAATTTAGTGCTAATGGTGTATTAAAATCTATTTGGTAGAAGACTATTTTTTTCTTAGATTGGAATAGGTTAATGTGGAAAAATGTATAGGTATAAATTTTAGGGAAATGAGAACTGAAAATAAAAATCTAAATAGAATTATTTCTTGAAAACTAAACTTTTATTGCGAGATTACTTATTTAGCATTAAAAATGGTACTAAATGTAAAAGAAGTGTACAATTTTAAGAAATATATGAACATAGCATGCTCAAACTTACCAACCAAATAAATTTTAGATTTATGTTGATCCTATTTAGTTGAAAGGTATTATAGTCTATAAGTTAATATTACCTACTTATACTAAGAAAAGCGTAGTAGGATTTCAGTTTAAATAGGCCATTCTGCTTGGTCCATTTTATTCGATATCTACATACTTGTTTGTTTAGGTATAAGGAAGCAGATAAGATTGCAGGTTTTAATTAACAATGAAAATTTAGGTTTTCACATTACTGGATACTTATTTTGAAATAAAATACTTTTGTTAAAGAAGCTCAAAATGCTCGTTATTGCAGAAAAAAATCCTAATCCTAAACATCTTTTTTCCACAAATTTTCAATATTGACAAAAATAAGTGTACTTTCCTCTTAACATAAACTTATATTTTTAAGATATTTCATATACCTACCACTGAAAACAATTAATATCGAATGGTTAAATTTTTTCGTAAAATTAATAAAAAGTTTGCCTTATGGTACGAACTTAGAGTAGACACACTCTATATCTTGGTTTGTACCTTAACTGGGTCAGTTATTAAGTTTTTTAAGTATTTAGACTTTAGGCCTTTTTATTTTTTCGCTTTAGTATAATTTTTGTCACTATTAATACTTTTTAAACTGATCATTTGTCTGACTTTTACAGTTCAAGCAAATTTTTAAATAGAGAGTGACACACACAGAAATCCTCTATTGGTTCATTGTGCTTTTACCTCCAGCAAGATATTCATTAAATATATTTTACGGATGTATATAAAATATTAATGTATATAATACGTTTTGTTACATAAATAAATCCTAGATAAAGTGTTAATTCGTTTTTATTCAAAAAAAAAAACAACGTAAATAATTTTAAAAATAATTTATTAAAAACCCATAAATTTTCAAAAATTCAATCAAACCGGTGAAAGTTTGCAAGATATTTGGCTGATAGTATTGATTCAGACACAAAAATGTTACGTAAAAGTGCGTACTGAAACAAAAAATTCTAAATAAATCCATACTTTTAACCAAAGCCCGTCCTTTTACCAACGTTAAGCAAGAATAAAATAAAACTTTGACGAGCTCTTTTGGTCGCTGAACACAATCACCAGTCGCAGGTGTGTGCCATTTCTTAATTGGTGGGGGTAAATCAACTGTTTCTCTCCCCTTGTCCATGCTCTTTGGTTCTTAAGCTTCAATTTCCAAGCGCCACCCTCAAAAAGGTTTTAAAAGTGTTCTTATCATGAAGTCCATACTATTACTGGCCCAGGAACCATTTTAAAGTAAATTAAAAATTATTTATTTTAAATGTTTATAATAAAATGACTTAAAAAACTTTCATAATTTGAATTTCAAACATCTGCTTTTGTCAAATTCCTACAGAACACAATTTTTCAGCTGTAAACGAATGTGTTTAAGGCAGTTTCCGCCAAATTATGAAGTGCTATAAAATTTTTGTATTATTGTTTTTATTGATTACAAACATTATTTTTAATAAGTTTTTCTAAAAACATTTTACTTCAAGATGTGTGTAAAGTTTACTCTTAAAGCAATATCATGTTTTTTTAAGTTTATACGAACCCTGAAACCAAAAATTTCTTATAAAAAATTACTTTTTTCGAAAAATAAAAATTTGGTCCATTTTTTGTCCTCTTACAAACCCCATCCTAATCAGAAGTCAGGCGTGTTAAAGCGCCGGGTCGTTGAGCGCACAAATGACGTGTTTGGGTTTGAATCCTGCCGGCGGCCAAGGTCAGAAATTTAGTGGTTAGCTCAACAAGACAAACAAAGTGCAAAATGTATCGACGCTAATAGCCAGCAAGGATTAAGGCAGCGAAAGACACTTTTCCGAGTCCTGCGCAACCGTAGACATGCGGACCCCACTCAGTTGGTAAGTTCATTAGGCCAAAGGGTCATTTAATTTTTCATGCTTTTTATTCAGTCTTTTTTACATTTTTTGGTTCACTGACAAACTATGACTTTAACAAACGCAAAAAAATTTAGTTTTTGATTTTTAAATCTTTATAACCGTTCTCTTTGACCTTAGTAAAAGACTTTAGCGTACAGTCGCCATTTTAAATAATTAAAATAAAAAAAATCTTGTAATGTTTTAATATTTGTGTAAACTACATAACAATTTTTTAAAATATATATTGATTCTTTCATTAAGAAAAATCATACAAATTAATGAAAATTTAAGCATATACAGGTATCTTCCCCTTCTTTTTTTTCACCCTTTCGGGGTCATCCCACCCAGGTCCGACGACCGCCCCCTAGGTGGTGCACTGCAGCCTGAAGGCTTATTGTACCTTGACTCCTACTTCTTCTCATTCACACACCATTCATTCCATAACTTGGATGGCTGTTGCTCGGTCCGCTTCCCCGAGCAGAAACACCGTGTGCCGCTGCCCAAAACACCGCTGTCGCCGGACACCCATCCAAATTATGGGCGCGCATTCCACTGCTTAACTCCGGAGATCGACGCTCGCCGATACAACCGAAGCCGCCACAAGCGCGCCATATTCCCCCTTAGTACACAGCCCAGCTGTTCCAAATTTACAAGCCAAAACTGAACTGTTTGTTTAGTATTTAGGCCAAATTTCCAACGGTTCTAAGTTTGAAACGGCTGGGCTGATTTTTAACAACAAAATGGTATTAGTAAATTATTCTTCTAGATATTTTCTATACTTTAGTATTATTTTGATTAAAAAGTAGTTGGGGTCTTGATGGTCAAAATGCAGTCCAAAAGTGACCTGTTTTTTACGGAAAAATAGCAATGGTACTCGAACGGTACCACCTACAGCACCCAGTTTCAATAAGCTTTAGAAGGTTATAAAGGAGCATAGGTACCAAAAATTTTAGGTCGCTAACTTAAAAAATGCAACTCGTAGAGTGTTTCCTAGAAATTACATTCTTTTTCCCGAAAAATGGCGATGGTACCTGAACGGTACAACCTACGATGTTCAATTTCAAAAGGATTGGGAAGGCTATAAGAATCCTTAATTGTGCAAAATTTCAAGTGGCTACACACTACTCTTAGAGATATAATCGCTTATAATAATACCGAATCCTCTTGTAAGAGAACTTGCAATAACTCTCTATTCTTTTTTGTTTTTTGACAGCACAGCGTGCTTTCAACACCTGTTGCAAAAAATTTCAAATATAGTCCATAGATATGTGATGTTTTATCGGTAATTAATTATTGTAAAACCATCTTGTGTGTATCATAGTATCTTAAACTTTGAAATATACTTCTTTAGGTTTATGTTACTTATTTTCTGGAAAAGTCGTGTATATATTGTGTTTTTGCTGTTTTAGCAAATATTGAAAACATTTAATGTAAGGGTAATGTGGTGCAAGTTAACTTTTTGAATAATCGCATAATCGATATTTTTCTGACAATATTTGCACCACGACAACTACCTTGATGTAATTATTTATATTTTGTCCGGTTTTTGAACTTACATATGTAATAACAGAGTTTTATGCGCAATATGTTCCATAAATTACAATGGAAGTAATTTAAAGATAAACTCAATTTTAGATTATTACTAGTTATGATTCCCGGCTTCGCTCGGGAGTTTATATGAGACCCAAATAACCGTTGTTCTGAATGAAGTTCAACTACTCGACAACAGATGGCGCCACTACACATATTTTACATTTTTGCCACCCACAACCACCCACTTCCACCCACCCCGACCAAACTCCCTTTACTCACAATGGGGAGACCAAGGGGTATTTGTAACCCTGACGGGAAGTCGATCGGAGTTGCGGATGATAGCGAAAATCGTGGACACACGAACGTACATTAGCATTTTATATGACATACTAGTTATGATTCCGGCTTCGCTCGGGAGTTTATATGAGACCCAAATAACCGTTGTTCTGAATGAAGTTCAACTACTCTGACAACAGATGGCGCCACTACACATATTTTACATTTTTGCCACCCACAACCACCCACTTCCACCCACCCCGACCAAACTCCCTTACTCACAATGGGAGACCAAGGGGTATTTGTAACCCTGACGGGAAGTCGATCGGAGTTGCGGATGATAGCGAAAATCGTGGACACACGAACGTACATTAGCATTTTATATAATATATTAGACTAGTTATGATTCCCGGCTTCGCTCGGGAGTTTATATGAGACCCAAATAACCGTTGTTCTGAATGAAGTTCAACTACTCGACAACAGATGGCGCCACTACACATATTTTACATTTTTGCCACCCACAACCACCCACTTCCACCCACCCCTGACCAAACTCCCTTACTCACAATGGGAGACCAAGGGTATTTGTAACCCCGACGGGAAGTCGATCGGAGTTGCGGATGATAGCGAAAATCGTGGACACACGAACGTACATTAGCATTTTATATAATATATTAGACTAGTTATGATTCCCGGCTTCGCTCGGGAGTTTATATGAGACCCAAATAACCGTTGTTCTGAATGAAGTTCAACTACTCGACAACAGATGGCGCCACTACACATATTTTACATTTTTGCCACCCACAACCACCCACTTCCACCCACCCCGACCAAACTCCCTTACTCACAATGGGAGACCAAGGGGTATTTGTAACCCTGACGGGAAGTTGATCGGAGTTGCGGATGATAGCGAAAATCGTGGACACACGAACGTACATTAGCATTTTATATAATATACTAGTTATGATTCCCGGCTTCGCTCGGGAGTTTATATGAGACCCAAATAACCGTTGTTCTGAATGAAGTTCAACTACTCGACAACAGATGGCGCCACTACACATATTTTACATTTTTGCCACCCACAACCACCCACTTCCACCCACCCCGACCAAACTCCCTTACTCACAATGGGAGACCAAGGGTATTTGTAACCCTGACGGGAAGTCGATCGGAGTTGCGGATGATAGCGAAAATCGTGGACACACGAACGTACATTAGCATTTTATATAATATATTAGACTAGCTATGATTCCCGGCTTCGCTCGGGAGTTTATATGAGACCCAAATAACCGTTGTTCTGAATGAAGTTCAACTACTCGACAACAGATGGCGCCACTACACATATTTTACATTTTTGCCACTCCACAACCACCCACTTCCACCCACCCCGACCAAACTCCCTTACTCACAATGGGAGACCAAGGGGTATTTGTAACCCCGACGGGAAGTCGATCGGAGTTGCGGATGATAGCGAAAATCGTGGACACACGAACGTACATTAGCATTTTATATAATATATTAGATTAGATTAGATATTAGATTAGATTAGATTAAACATATCAAAATGAGACTTGGCATGGGAAGAAGAGAGATTTCGCAAAATTTCTTACTTTTAGGTTACTGTCGGTTTTAACCGAAATTACTCCAATTTTGAAATTTTTAAATGAAACACCCTGTATATTTAACATTTTGGGATTCCTGACACAAATCTAAATGATAATTAGACATTATAAAAGTTTTTATGTCTTCGATTTTTGAGAGCGATTTGTAGTATAACATCTTTAGGTGGCAACTAACTTTAGTTATGACTATTTTAAACTGATCAAAATAAGTTGGTATCGTTAATTTTGTTAGAGTTCTTTAATAAAAAAGTGCTCTTTGTCTAAAAAGGTGGCCATTAAAAAAAATAGTTAGACACGGAAATGTCAATTTGCCAAATTGTCTTATTTATATCTTTCATTCAAGGCACTAAAACTTTGCGATTATATTTTTCTAACATCACCTTAGGGTCACTAGAATAATGTTAGCCCAATATACAATTCTAGATGCAAAATTAAAAATGGTTCTAAAAATCAGGAAGACTCAAAAACTCTTCAAAATGTCACATTCTGACTCTAGAGAGAGTCCATACCAGAAAATAAAGGCTAGCGTAAGCGTAATGCGCTTTTTCGTAAGCAGAAACTTCTCTGTCCACATAGAAACTGACGTAAGAAATCGTTTAAAAAAATGGCGTTTTAACGTTGTTTTTTACATGTTGTTCGTTAATTCTTAGTTTATTTTGTGAAACTAACGGAAATAAAAGCAAATCAATTTTACTTTCCACACTAACCTTAGAAAAAACCATTAAACGTGGTAGAAGAGTGAAAAGGATTATTAAAAACCTATGGCTATATATATTATAATAGAAAGAAAAAGTAGGCGTCGGTAATGATATAAGCATAAATAAATTAAATATTCTCTGTAAATATTCATAAAACATGATATAAACCTTCCTTATTTTCTTGCAAATTCATATGTATTATTTATTTTACTCTCTATTCATAAATAAACATAACCTATAACAAAACGACAATAAACCGTGCAAAAATAAGGGATTTTACGTCGCAATTGTCAAGATCGTTACGTCGAAAGCGTAAAGTTAATGAACTTTAGCGTACAATGATCTTTGAAGGTGGCGTAAAAGAATTCAGCCAATAAAAACCAGAATCTTTACGCTACGCCCGCTACGCCGTTTTTCCTCCCGGTGTGGACTTACTGTGGAACTGCCTCAGGAATCCAAAATGCCAAAAAATAAACAGGGTGTTTCATTTAAAAATCAAAAAGTGGAGCACCGGTCAAACGAAGTGACTGGAAAACTCTCCCTCTGTGCATACCATTTACTTACACCAAATCTTATTTTAATATGTCTAATACTCAAGGAGTTATGGCTGGTCTAATAAAGTCGTTGACACCCGGTATACGTAAGCCAAAACAACGTGTTCAGTTATCACTTGAAAACAGATGAGACACCATCCGAAATGTTATTAGGGATAGTCAATTTAAAAAATCGATATCGATAACCACCGTTTTGGCTAATATCGATTATTAGATAAATCGAAGAGTTATATATCGATATTTGGGAAAGATAAAAATATCGACATATTTTTTTATATTAAATATTTTTCCTATTTTTTGGCCCTAATAAGTAGTAGGTAAGCAAATACAGCATTAAAGTAAAAATTTAATTAAAACTTTAGTTCCATTCTTTAATTTTACTGTACAACATTTTTTACAGTTTTAAAAATTTAGGTAAAAAGAACGCCTTCAAATTTTGTCTCATTTACCACAAATATCGAAAATATTCGGTATTTTTATATCGAAAGAGGTAAATATCGATGAAGATTATCGATATTTAAGTTCCGATATATCGATATTTGAGAATAATCGATATATCGTTGCCATTCCTAAACGTCATGTATCAATTAAAATATAAAGTTCCAGAAAATAGTATTATATTACGAAATAATCAGTTAGGAAGAGGAATTCATTTATTTTATTTTTATAATAACGCACCAAAATTTATCGAATAGCAGTCAATGTTTATCCGCTGCATGATCAGCGCAAAAGTAAGGCTTTTTCGATGAGCAAAAGTATCTGCCAGGTGAACTGAAAGGTGTGGTTGATTTGGATGGTTATATTTCCAAAACTAATAAAGTAAGATGTACCTTTATGGTAATATATTATACAGGGTGCCTTATTAAACTACACTTTTTTTAGTGTTAAAAAGATCTTTAAAAAGCTTTAAGAAAACACCATCTTAGGTACATCTAACTTTATTAGTTTTTTGGATTCAATTTAGACACACGTTTCAGCTCGCCTGGCAGGCACTTGTGCTTATCGAAAACGCCTGTCAATTTTTCTTCAAACCCTACTCTTAGTGAACTAAATCCAAGAAAATTTCAAGCCTACAGCTTCAGATTTTTTTTTTATTTTTAAAAATATACAGGGTAATGATGTGCACGGCTGATTCCTGCCAGGTGATGATTTTCGTACTTAGCATGCTATGACTCATCACTACACAAATTTCTAGCCTTACAGGCCCAATGTTACTTGAAGGGTTCACTAGCTCTGGGACTAAGTAGACATCGGCTAGTTCTAATTAAAAGAGATGCTAAGTATACATATACCTACCCATAAGAGAAGATCAAGATTTAAAGAAAAAACTCCCATTCCCTTTATATGAAATTGCCTGGATAAATTCAGTTGCAATATCAGAAATATTCTTCTATTTTTTGATTCAGTAAATAAAAGTTGGTACGTTTTAAAGCAAGGAATAGGACATCAGTCTAAAAAATAAATACGTTAATCAGTTTAAGATAAAATAAATCTTGCCTTTCATTTAAACTAATTTTTTTAAATATTACTTTAATCTTTCTTTTTGTCTTATGTTAACAAGAAAGAAATATTTTTTTAACAATTAAATAGAGGGCCTAGTTTCAAAATATACAATCCCATTTTACTTTTTAATATCACAGTAAGATAAATGTCCCAATAGTTGAATTTTTAGCACTAAATTTAATAAATCACTCTTTAAGCCATGACAACATCCATAAAAAGTGTTCTAACTTAAGAAAGAATGTTATAGGTTCTTTCTTAATTTTTATTTCATAAACATAAAAATCCAATTTTAAAGATTTTAAACTTTAAAACTGTCCCCTATTATCGTATATTAATGCGGTTAAATATTTGTAAAATATACACACAACGCTAAAACTCTTGGACCCCCTCCCTGTAGAGCCAAAAGTCTTGGACCCCCTGTATATCTTGGTAATAAGGAATCCTACATAATTTTTAGTATAAGATAAAAATATTCTTTAATTTACGAAATAAAAAGATCACATACTTATTTGAAGATAAGAGTTTTTGTGGTTTTTGCGAAGATTTAAAATTGTTTAGTCACTTTTATTAAGTGTATTTGCACTTTTAAATATGCAAAGTTTACATTGGTTCTAACTGAAAATGCTTAGACATGAAATTTCTGTTTATAACAGAGCAAGAATAATTGCTCTGCATGAGTCGAGATTTTCCAATCACCATATTTCAGCCAGTTTAAATATTCCAAGATCTTCTGTAAGTCGAATCATCAACAGGTATCAAGAAACTGGAAATGTGGAAAGATTGCCTCGTAGTGGACGATCACGTATTCTACCGAAAGGGAGGACAGATGTGTTATCTAATTTACCCGCCGAAATCGGAACGTAACTTCCCCAGCCATTAGAGATCATTTCCAAGGTACATTCTGCATTCAACCGCGTAATTTCCAACAATACCATTCGCAGAAGACTTTACAGAGCAAATTTACGGGCCAGAAGATTTTTAAGGGTACCTCTTTATTGCCTCGACACCGTGCTGCCCGCCACCAGTAGGCAAGAAACCATAGGGAATGGCTTTTAGCCCAGTAGAAAAGAGTCCTTTTCTCTGACGTATCAAGATTTGGTCTGGTCAGTGATGACCATCGTTAAAGAGTATAAAGAGAGCCAGGGCTTCAATCAAGACTTAACTATCCTCGTGAAGTCGTTTCCTATGAAGGGAGAACAGTAATGTTCTGGCGGAGAATAATGTACAACCGTCGTACCCCATTAATTCGCATACAACAAAATATGACTAGCAAGATTTACATGGAAAATGTTATTAGGCCAATTGTCATTCCCCTCCATCATGAAACTGGAGAGAATTTCATTTTCATGGATGATAACGCCAGACCACATCGAGGCAGAAGAGTTAAGGAGCTTTTTAATGCTAAAAAAATCAACAGATTAGAGTGGCCAGCTAATTTCTCAGACATGAATCCAATTAAGAATCTGTGGGATATTGTTTCCAGAGCTATCCACAATCGCAATCCACCACCTAGAACCGAGGAGGAACTTGCGGTAGCCGCCGTAGAAGAAAGGGACTGCATATCGCAGGAATTAATTAATAATTTAATCATTTCCATGCCCAGACGTGTAAACTCATTACTAAGAAGTAAGTGAGGGCCCACAGAGTATTAGCTGTATTTTCTTTTTTGTATTGTCATACAGGTAATTTTTGTGGCAATAAACGGTATTTATAAATTAACACTGTTTTTTAATTTTTTTGGTATTTTTTTATTTTAGCTACATACATGAGATCAAAATATTTTTTAAACTAAATTAAAATCAACATGGACAACAATTCGAATTAGTCCTTTTAAATTTTTTCTAAATAAATTAGAAGCATAAAAATGCTAGGGAGTCCAAGACTTTTGACGTTGTGTGTAGTATCAACGATTATTGATTTTTGCCTAATATGTTTTTAAATTGTTTTTGTAAAGCAGGCAATTTATCCGCAAAAATTATTTATAGAGTAGATTTATTGATTTCTTAGAGTTTTCATAACAACAGCTTACTTTAGTTATTTGCACAATAAAATCTAACACGTCCGAACTAATCTGCGGCGCTTTTGAAGAATGTAAACAAATAAAATATTGATGGCACTAAGTATACACGTTGCGCCTATCCTGATCGTGGATGTCCACTGATCTCGATGGAATGCAAATGTTATTACCTGCCCGAAACAAAAGTTAGTTATTTTATGGGCAAAAAACCGGTTTGTGCGCAAGCAAGTTGAGGGTAAATGCACCTAGCGCCAAACAGACTATCCGCATTTGCTGTATTCCTTTTATGCTCCAGAACCGCCCAGAACGACACCATAAGTGTTCCTTTTACAATTTTTTGACATTTTTTCATGTTGTAGAACCGTTCTTGACACTATTGACAGTTCAGAGAACGGTTCAGAACGGTTCTACAAGGTAAAAGGAATATACTAATTATCGGAAAGAATTTGTCGACGGTGTCCTGGTTTTCTGTTCGAAGTACGGTAGCTAATGAGCGTCACGGTCAGACCGCGGACGGAGGGTACGGGGTGCCGGTGTTTGTATTTTGCACGGTTTTTGAGTGCGCATGTTCGTCCACCCATCTATTTGTTTACTGCGCGAGTTCGTAAAAATCCGAAAAATGCTTCTTGCCACTGCGGATCTAAATGTAGGTTATTTATGTGGTTGTCCGACAGACATACGGTTTAACGGACTTTTTCTGGGACCAAATATGTACGTAAACAAAATTAGCTAAATTAGGTCGTTTAAAGGGAATGTATGAAAAGGAGACAGTCTAACGCTAATGCGGGCATGTAAACATTACTAATATTGCTTGTTTTGTTATTGCATTACTGGCCAATATACTTTTACAAATAGCTGATACGATTTACCAAAAAAAAATCTAAACAGAACATTTCAAAAAATATATATCATATTTTGTTCTTAAGTGGTATGCCAATAGATCAAATTTAATACTGCAGTAATTTAAGTAGAAATTTTTGTTTTTTTTTAATAAGAAGTTATTGCTGCATGCTGACTAAAAGTAATTTTATGAAACAAATCACTTTGAATCACTTAAAGAACTAATAAAAAGTAATACATTGCAAAAATAATAACAATAATTATTAGTTAGGGATTTGACATTTATTACGATACAAAAAGATGTCTTTTTTTATGTTTCATACAGAATCTCAGCTCAGAACCCTCTCTCCGGGTGCGTTTTGCCCAAAGCCGTATAAACTGTAGGCGCCCTAGGCTAGAATTCCCGCAGCACCTATTTTCCATCAAAAAATTTTTTGAAGAGCAAAAAAAAAAAAGGTCATTCTCTCCTTTTTGCGCCTATTTCATTCCAAAGCACCTTTTCGTAGAAAAATTAGTCACCAAAAATCATCACCCGACCTAAACTTTTTAAAAACTTTCCGGTCTAGCGCCTATTACTTTCCTGTCCCCTCTCTGGCGCCTATTTTTTCATGGCGCCCTAGGCTGTAGCCTAGTCAGCCTAATGGTTAATACGGCACTGGTTTCGCATGCCGAACAGAAATTTATCATACTGACTGATCTATATTTTATCTTCGTAAATATAATTTTACCTGATCTTGAAATAATTGACCAAGAAGTGCAACTAAAAACATTATGCCAGAACCTCCCACAGCAGTCAAAATCTCCGCAACTGGATTAGTACCACCACCATGCTAAAAATTGATACCAGAGGGAAACATGACTTAATTTTAAGCATTTTTTATAAATTATATTTTTTTGTAACAAAAAATAATTAATATTTTATATTGGAAGGCTGGTATGAAAATAAAATTACTATTATCCCGGGAAAAAAAAGTAGTAATTTTTTTCCGGATACACATAAACGTAAATAAAGTTAGATATTTAAGTTTAAAATAATTTATTATACAAAACTTACATTTCCTTTTACAGAAGTAAAATTAGACATGTTTTATCTTTTTATTATTCAAAATAACTATGAAATAACTACACAAAGTTCCAAATTTTTTAATTAAATACATCAAATCAAAAATTACATTGACAAATCTATATATTAAAAATGAGAAGCCCTAATTTTCAGACATGTTGTTTGAGACTTCTAATGCACCGATTTACATGATATTTCTTTTTTAATAATCCTCTGGCTACTGAGACCTCTCGACGCTATTTTTTGAAATGTTGTATTTCTTTTTTTTCTATAAAAGCAAAATATATGATGTGCATGTTGTAGGCGGGTCGTCAACCAGTGATACTCCTAGAGCAACATGTGTTGCCTATACTATACATGAAGTGCAAGTGCAGAACTACACAAATCTACATAATGTTTAAAAAATGATTTTCTGGTTACCGAGACATTTCAACATTATTTTTAAGTGTTTTTTTTTCTGTTTTCTATTATGCCTTGTTCTTATGTACGGCAAAATAATGCGGAATACCTCGAAAGTCTGAAATCACGTTACTACAATATCGAAATTTAATTGGGCTTTTCGCTACCATGTTGAAAGTGACAGATCCGTGACATTTCCGTGACAGTTCTGGATTTTTAACTTTTTACGGAATCTGCCGATTTTCTTGTTAACTTTTGTGATCATCAAGTATTTTTGATAATATTATTAGTTTAATAGATAACCTAATACACATTTATAATTTAAATTTATGTTTTTTGCCTCTATTAACAGACGACTTTTTGAGAATTGCGCCAATCTGCAGTTCCAAATTTACGCATTTTTTGTTCACATGACGACTAGGCATAAGGCTACCTGTATGTATTGGACCAGACCTAAGATTTTGTGCAGTGAAGCTCCTATACCTACCATACATGAAATAGGGTTTCACTAATAGCCCATCGTTGGTGGCTTTGCTGGCGAGCAGGTATGACAGGTATCGATTTTGGCAAATTTTTAATTTATTTGACCACGTCTGTCTTTGGGCAATTCGAAAATACAGTTCATTTCTTTAATTATTTCTATTTAAAGGCTCTTTAACAGATCTTTTTAATGGTGATAATAAACAGGGTGGCGCACCACAAACGTCTCGGTTACTAGTACAAAAATGGTATTAATTTTTAAAACATTTTATTTACAGAAAGTTGTGGGTATTCTAGAAGCATAATTTAAAATTATAAGGAATTATACAGGGTACAACAAAAAAGATCCATATCAATCTTATGTTCCTTTAATCGAATACCCTGTATATTAGTTCATTTTTGGATTGTAGGAATAAAAATAAGGTTAGCTTTATCAGCGATCCCTATATTAAAAATAAAAGGTTTTAACGATATTTAGGAATTTTGGAAGAATCATGACCAAAAACAAAATTTTAATATATCCTACCTTACTTAGGCTTGACCTTGTATATATAGCTAGAAATTATACAAGGGTGTAAAGAAACTAATATTGAATATTAGCTACCTTGAGCTGCAAATTACTCGCTTGTTTTAAATGGAACACCCTGTATATTGATCTATTTTTGGATTTAAAGGATAAAACTAAGGTAGGTTTCTAAAGCAATTCCTATGTCAAAAATGTTACGTTTTTAAGATATTTGGAATTTTTGATTAATTTATTAAAAATTAAACAAAACTTAATTTTCCGATATAAGGTCGGTTTGTTATTTTAAACGCAACCCCCTGTATATTTTCCATGTTTCGTGTTTGTGGTACATGTGGTAGACGACCGCCTGACGTAGGTAACACAAATAATAGGTTATAATACCTCCTCTGCTAAAGGTATTTACCGCAACTGCTGACTTAAGGACGTTCCCAAGGAGTAATGCGACCATTTAAGTCTCTAGAGACGTTTTTCTCCTCCTATTGTAGAGAATATATATTTGTTTTGAAAAGTTTTCGAGGTTATATATTTTATTTACTTTCTAATTATTTTGCTATAATGAAAAAAATTGGTGATAATATTAATAATAGTCCAGGCGGTATACCTGATTGCAAAAAAAATTGCCTTTAGAGCAAACTTATGGCATACTTTTGTTAAGTGCATCCTAACTATGAGAGAAAAACACTTTCGGACTAAAATAATGCATTTTAGGGATGGAGGAGGGGTGATTTTAATGGTAAAAATGGTTTCTTCTTCAATTTCAAGCTAAATAATAACATCTATTAAAAAAAAGGTAAATATAAGAGTTATCGACATTAAAAAAAACCTACAAATTATGTCATAACTAGTTTTGCCCTAACCTTAAAAATTTTTAGAGAAAAGTAGAAAAAACTGTTTTTCTCCGGTTTTCATTTTTATCTTTTAAGGTAAAATAAACAAGTTTGCATATTTAAACGCTATTTCTAATTCAAAAATATTTTTTATATAAAAATTTTTGATATTGAAAAAATAATAGCAATATAGTTCTTGAGCAAACTTCACATTTTTGAGATACCTCGTATAAGAGTACTGCTCATAGGTGTATGTTTTTTTAGAAAAACGTTTGGTATATCCCTAAGTTTTGATTTTTAGTTTTTGGCTAAAATTCTTAGAAAAGCGAAAATGATATTTAATTAAACGTGTCCTAAAACGTCCGTCAGGATAGGAATTACATGTTAAATATGCAAATTTTAAAAGCTTATATCTCGAAATTTAGTACCGCAAGGCATATTAAAAAAATCCTATGTATAGAGGACACTTATAAGTATGTGTATTCAAAGTTTAAAATAAATCCTAAGAAAAGTGATTTTTTGGGAACGTCCTTAATCTGTCTCTTTTATTTTGTTTTTGGCCTGTCGCAAATGGGTTAAGTGCAAATTTGATAGTTAAAGCTAACAATTATTTATAAGGTATAAGATCTAAATAATTTACCTAGTGATACTGTGTAAGGCTTTTGCGGCCATCTTCTGCTAAACTTAGGTTTTTGGGCTATTCGGCCGTCGTTGTAGATTTTGTTTCCTTGACGTTTTGCCAGCGCGGGTGGTTGGCATCCTTAGAAGGTTCCTTGTAGACTACATGCCGTGCGGGCTTGGGCACCGAGTACCTGTGAGATCACTGGAGAGAGTAATGGCAAACACTACTACAGTTTTTCAGAAGATTGAACTGTGGTTTGCTATTGCTAACTGTGAGGTGACGAGCAATGAAAAATCCGATGTCCGACTCCGAGATTTGAACCTGGATCGCTGCGGTGAGAGGATGACACGTTAGCCCCTACACCACTGCCCGTCACTACTGACTGCTGTACTAGTAGTACGCCAGTAGTCTACTAGGAACCTTCTGAGGATGCCAACCACTCGGGCTGGCGAAACGTCAAGAAAACAAAATCTACAACGACGGCCAAATAGCCCAAAAACTTAATTTTAGCATTTACCTTGTTCATTCTTTGATAATAAAAAGACATAATAAAATCATTTTTACAGATAGGTATTGCAGAAAAAAATTACTGTTATAGCCTGGGAGGTAGCATTGTTGGAAAAACAAGAATACTAGGTTTGCTGATTTATTGATAGGTTGTCCTCCCTCCCCTTTCGGGTAGATATTTTGCTGTCATGGCTGGCGATAGCGGCTGCGTTAACGCCCTGCTTTGACCTTGACATTTAGAGCTGTCACCGATATGTTAAAAAATGCAGACTTTATTGTTAATCGTTTCAAGTTTCATCAAGATATACCTAACGGTTTAGAAGTTAGAACGTGGGACGACTGTTCAATTAACAATGATAAAAGTGTCTGGCAATTAAAGAAAATTGTTTGGTAAACTCATCTAAAGACAAGAAATTTAAAATTAGGTTTCCTAAAATGTTTTTAAAACCTTGAATTATTATCTGTACAGGTAGGATGCAAACTAATAAATGCAACCATTAACGCCAGACAGCCCAGGGTGTATCCAGAAAAGGAAGGAGAACGACATATCAAAAAGTCAGCTGACCTAAAATTATTTTTCAAAAACGTTGCTACCTCCTATACTCTTAACTTCAGTTATTGAAATAATTCAACGAGTATGAAGCCAAGCCCTTTATACAATGCATCTTTGTGCATGTTTGGTATATTTATGAATTTGTCGTAGCATTTTCTCGCACCTTTTTGAAATGAAATAATATGAAATGAAATGAAATCAAAATAAAATGAAATGAAATGAAATGAAATGAATTGAAAGAAATGAAATGAAATGAAATGAAATGAAATGAAATGAAATGAAATGAAATGAAATGAAATGAAATGAAATGAAATGAAATGAAATGAAATGAAATGAAATGAAATGAAATGAAATGAAAATGTATTTATTAATCATAAGACTGATTCACAGTAGCGGTGTCGTCAATATTTGAGATAGCTTGTGTAGAAAAAACTAAGGACTATATTTTTAAGTAAAGTAATACTTACAAAGAAAATAATATATGCATGACCGGTTACTAAAATAATTGCAATCCAACATTGAATAAATATAGTTGTATAATAAAAGTCTTGTGTGTTCTTTGCATAGCTAGAAAAAGACTAGATTAGATTAAGTATGTTATTACCCCTAATATGTTTGTCCCTAGCAAAAATCTAAAAAAAAATGTCGAAGTTTCTTTCTTGGAGAATATTTTTACCCTTGTTTGCAAAGAAATTATATTAACTTCCTAAAGTAGGAAGCCCGCGATGCTAGATGGGGATTTACTCGAGCGTTATGACCTATTGGGTTGCAAAGCTTACATGATAAGAATTAAAAAAATTATATAATGTATATCTTTTCAATGGTAGGGGAAGCGGGTATAGATTTTTTTAATATGTCAAAAAATACTGTTATTATTTTGGCTTCTGGAAATCGTTCGGATCGTTATGGATTATACAGTGAGGGTATTAAGCGCCCCCCTCCCTAATTTTTAAATGGGACAAGATATCAAGGTCAAGTAAATTTTGGGTAAAATGTCACTTAAATTACTTTTTGGCAAAGAAATAATTTTGATCACGTGGCCTAGTACCAAGGGTCACTAACAACTTTTTTCTTTTAAATGGAAAGGGGGTCAAAAATACGGCCAGCCGTTCCAGAACCATTTGAATTTTAACTTAAATAATGTAAAAACAATGCGATTTTAATGTCGTTGGCATGTAAGTATGGAATGGCTGGGCCGATTAAAAAAACGAAAGTAGATAATTAGAATTCCTTTTTAAATAACCTTGCTTTCCATTTGGAAAAAAAGTTGCTAGTGCTCCCTTGACAGTAAGCTACGTGACCGAAATTATTTTTATGCCAAAAAGTAGTTTAAGTGACACCCTTTTACAAAATTTTTATCCGATTTCGACATCTTGTTCTATTCAAAAGTTATAAAAGAGAAAACTTAAAAACCGCACTTTATGCATAAATTGGAGTTAAACTACAAACACTTTTAACTCTAAAACAAATGGCCCGATTTTTGAAAATAAAACGGCGATAAATAGGAAAACAAAATGCCTTTAAAATGAGATGATACCTGACCCTCTTTACATTTGAATAAAAAAGTTGCTAGTGCCCCCTTGACGCTGGACCACGTGACCGGAATCATTATGCCATTTATGCCAAAAAGTATTTTTTTTTAAATAACAAATGTGTTATTTAGACAATTTTGCTTCTTACCCATTCACATAAAATCAGTAAAATAATTTACCGCAATATGAGGGTGATTTATTTAGTAGTGGTAGACCAAAGTTGTCTTTTTTAAATAAAATAACCTGCATATTCTAAAAAAATTGATTCCACGATACACTCAGCATTAAAAAGTATATAATTATTTACATTACTATTTTAAAAACTGTTGCATTGAGATGTATGTCACCCTTTACAATTTTGGATACAATTTGTCCATAAAATCTAAATTCTTAAAATATACAGGGTCTTTTTGTCATTTGAGAAAAGACTTTGGCCTACCACGACTCATAATTACGGTACGGGGATGATTTCATATGTCTTTTTTTTATAATTAATTTGTTTTCTGGAAATATAAATCTAAACAAAATGTTTAAATTCATATTTCTTTCTGTAAAAAAGTTCCTATAAACATAGGTAGAGTCTTGAGTCATTTATAAGATACAGGGGTTAAAGTTTTTAAAAAAGTCGGTATTTTTCCAATATTCTGAAAACCCTTTAACCAATTTGTATAAAATTCGGTACATTTATTGAATGTAATGAGTGCAGTTGTAAACCTTTACCCAGATTAAAATGATTGGGTCCAGTGGCGTCTTAGTGGGCACCACAGCCAATATTCTTTAGAAAAAAAAGGTATGTCACTGACTTTATTAAAGTTTATAAGTATACTTTTTTCAGATCAAGCAATAGGAGACGCAACTTTTTATTTTCTTATATTTTCTTCGTTTCCCGCTCCGCTTTTAAGAAAAAAAATGCTTTCCCTTTAGGACTTTCTAAAAAGTAGCCCCTAAAAACATAAAATAAAATCCATAATTCAAAAATAAACAATTTAGATATTTCGACTTTACTTAATAAGGAAAATGAAAATTTCTGATAAAATACACAAATGCTTATTTATTTTGAGGTAAATTGTTGTTTTATTGTTTTGCTGTTTATAACGTATTGTCTATGGGTACCTTTTTAAAATAAATTAAAGTAGCTTTAATATTTTTTCTTTAACCAAAGCTAGATATAAAAGAAAAAGTTCAAACTGCTAAAAAGGTACATTTTTGGTTGCCTAATCAGAAAAAAATGCTTTATAAAAATCTTAGTACTTTTTTTTCTCAATTACATTTGCTGTGGTGCTCACTGAGACGCCACTGGTGCCAATTTTTTTAATTTAGGTAGAGTCTTACAAGCGCCTTATTACATTAAGTAAGTGTACTAAATTTTATCTAAAATGGTTGAAGGGTTTTTAAGATACTTACAAAATACCGTCTTTTTAAAACCTTTAAAATGAAATAAAGCAGGTCCTGATATATGTTTAAAGCAACTTTATTTTATAAAAAGACATACCAAATTACCTTTTAAAGTTTCGTACCGTAAGAAACACCCTGTTGAGTGCTTGCATAAAGTCAGGACCTCACTCCTAACTTTTGAATTGTTCGGTATTTTTTATGAAAATTTGAGGACTTATTAAGACCATATAAACCAAATTGTAGGCAAAAAATAATAAAGATAAAAATGTTAAAGTGAAGGATGGGCGCCATACATTAAATTAAGTATATCTAACTTTATTAGTTTCGGAAATATGGCCATCCAAATCAGGTATTCAGGCAATTTTTAAAGTACCTCCATTTTGTAGTTGAAAAAGATATTTTTTATATTCCTGCATTATAAAATACTCGTCAGGCGGTTTAAAATGATGTGCCACAATACCCCAATTTCCATTTAATTTCCTGTTACCAAATGGCGCCCAAGTCTTAGTTTGACATTTATATTTGTCATTTCTTTTCAAAAATTTGGTTTATCGGTTACCTTGTACCTTGACAATGTTACTACTTAAGTTATCAAATTCTTATAAAAACTGCCAAACAATTTAAAATTTAGGAAAGGGTCCTGTTATCGACCCTGGCTTAATTGTATGTGTGTTAAATACCTACTTGCAAATAATTATATGATGCCTTACACAGGCAACTAGTCTTTCCTTCATAATTTTCTGACAGGCTGGACTATCAAAAACATAATCCTCTGTTACTGGTAGATTTTTGGACAAATTTAATAACATCCATTTTAACATAATGATCTGTAAGCAAGTCAAACCAATTTTATTGCAAGTCCTTACGCTATGATGACGATTTTTCTGTTCTTAAAATTTTGGTTAGTCTATGCTTTTTGATAAAAAGACATTATGTTACAGGGTATCTTAGGATAGGTGTTACGAGAGACTAAAAAGGTTAACAGCAAACTGATTGTATCATTGACCTATTGTCTTTACAGAATAATAGATCTTGGGATTGCATCGTCCAAAGCTAAGAAATACATAACATTTTACATTTTACAGTATTATACAGGGTGAGTTATAACTTAAAATATAGAAAATCGCAAAGAGTAAAGCATAAAATATTTAAAAAATTAATACTCACCTGATGTCTGAATTCATTTACTAAATATATTGTACAGTACGTGAAAGAGTTCATTAAATAAACCATGGGGAAAAAAATAATATAGTTAAAAATAATTAGTAAGTAGTGTAATATTTTTGGCAAGTTTAACTGGCTCTGTGTTTTAATAAGAGGAAATAGATTATTTTCGGGATCAATTCCATTATATGGGAAAAATATTACTGGCACAATAAACAGCCAGGCAATAAGAAAGAACAGAAGTTTTTTAACAATTTTTTATCTCTTATAATTTCCTGCTGGGCTTCCTTTTCCGCCCTCTCCATAGGCAAGAAATTGTTATCAACATATGTTACTATATTCTGAAATTGGCGATATTGGCTAATAACCATACTTATACTCATACTGGCCTAAAAATGCAATTCCATAATAATGGTGTCGTTTGAAATTCACCAGGACCCGCTCCACTAACGCGTTTTGCCTGCCTCACAGGAACTTATTAAAGTGGCTGTATCGGGTCGCGTATTTACATTCTATACCATTATACAGATGAGTGCCATTCTATTCCGCAGTATAATATGTATATTTAAAACGCGCATATGGTTTTTCCAAATCATACCGCGATACAGATAAGCGTCAATCTACAACATAGTAAGATATGAACTTACAATATGCTCCTATTTCTACTCCAAATTATACCGCGGTTCAGGTTTTTCACAATAGTAGTAAATAGTTCTGTTGTGTCAATACAAAAACATTGTCGAAAATGTAATTTGAGATGGAAGCAAACCTAGGAGGATATAATAATGATTATAAACTTACGTGTACAAGTGAGTTAGCAATATAAAAGCTTCAAAATAGTTTCCATGTGGACTTTTCCTTCATATAGTAAATTATTTAAATTTTATAACCACATTTTGATACTAATTAAGCATGTGAACGAATTGTAGCCATTTTGTTAACTACTTTCTCGAAAATGGTAATGTCTCTGAAACGTATGTCTCACTCTATCCCATTTACAACCATGACCAAGAGAAAGAGAGTCGATAAAATTGATTGACATTTATCGGCTTCATTGACCATGCGTCGTCCTTCTCGTACTTTGACGAGATTCCAGTGGCGTAGTATTCGAGAAAATTATATTCAGATTTTGGTTTATTATATTTAATTATTTGTTACAACTGTGGATACTCCACCACCTTGCCCCAATTGTCTGTCACCCAACTGGTACGAAGCGGCGGAGCACCGGCAAGCAGATCAACCCCCAGCGTCTGACTGTCACTCAGGCACCGAGGAGCAGTCCGCAACCAGCAGTCGTGCTTTTAATTATTGTCTTAAGATTTTGATGCAACATGATGGGGCTGCGTCTCTCACCCGAATCCCCAAACATGCTGCAAAAGAAAGATGTTGAAATGCGTTGACAATAATTAATAATTTTAAAGAACTTGTATAAGTGGTTACTTAACTATGCCTTTGTTAGCCACTGTGCATTGTATAGACATAAAGTGAGAAAAACGCTTCATAACAGTATCCAATTAGGTGTTACATATTTAAATATTGTGCATAATATATAATGTTATTATATTATGTAAATTAGTGATAATTAATTTAGTTCTGACCCTAAATATAAAGTTGAAAGATTACAGGTTAGACTTTTTAATGTTAAAATGGGATTGTTTTTATTTTTAAAGTTTTTCTAAACATTATTTTGAAATAAATATTTAATTTAGATAATTATATAGTGTCGTCACTGTGTTCCAATTCAGACAAGAAGCCTCTTTTGTTGTTATCAATTAGTAGGATATTAGAATAAATAGAACTAAGATCATTAATATCCTTTCTTTTATTTAACGCATATTCGTTGAGGTGTATTTCCACCATCTCCAAGAAAAGTCTTTTATGTGTATTTTTCTCTGTATTTAAAATTTTTGTTTCATTAAAGTTAAAAACATGATCCGTTTCAGCGGTATGTTGAGCCAAGGCACAAGTTAACTTATTGTTTCGACAATCACTTTTATGTGACGTAATTCTATCCTTAAGTACCGTTCGACGTTTGGCCAATGTAAGTTTTGTCACATTCAGAGCAAGGGATGCTATACACCACCTCTGATTTTTTAAATATTGGATCTTTGCTTTTAAGTTTAGGGTATGTAAGTCCAATAGTTTTTGAGTATTTTGGAACTACCCTGATGCTGTTTTCATTTTTAAAAACCGATATAATCTTAGTGGTTACATCTTTAATATAGGGTATGGAGAAATAATAAAAGGCTGATTTTGTGTAAGAAAACAACTGATTTCTGAGGAAACATTGCCCCGCTCACTACTCACCACATCATGACGTAGACCTGTGTTGAAGATTAATTTTTTAAACATTTTTTGTGGGTATGAGTTATCAAGAACAGGTATAGCTTTTTAAGTTTTTTCCTAAAGGATGGATGGGAAATTGTTTCTACACGTTTTTTTAATGCTAGAACCAAGTTAATCTTGATTTTGATTGTTTTTCAGTGTGATAGGAGTGATAGAATATATATATATATATATGTATATATATATATATATATTATGAAGCACAAGGAAAAAATTCCCTACTGTCTTGGTGTATTATATAAAAATATTCCACTCCCTTTAAAGAGAGTCAAAAGAAAACATCCTGCTTTTCTATGCTATCCACCACGACTCGGCCCCCAGACCGGTTTCGCCTGCCTTACAGGAACTCATCAGTGAGGCTGTATCGAGTCGTGGTGAATAGCATAGAAAACAAGCGTCTACTTATTAGACAAGTTTCATTGTCTAGCGGTAGGATATTAAATCCTACCGTTGATGCCCTACTGAAATCGCATTCAGTAAATACGAGCGTCAATTGTAGCGGGGTGGCTATATATGTTATGAAGCACAAGGAAAAAAATTCCCTACTGTCTTGATGTATTATATAAAATATTCTACTCCCTTTAGACAGTCAAAAGAAAACATCCTGCTTTTTCTATGCTATCCTCCACGACTCTCTCCCCAGACCGGTTTCGTAAAAGCAGGATGTTTTCTTTTGACTGTCTTTAAATGGAGTAGAATATTTTATATAATATATAATATAAATATATATATATATATATATATATATATATATATATATATATATATATATATATATATATATATATAATAGAGAGAGGTCATCGTTGCTGATTAGTTGGAATTCAAACTTGTAAATATTGGGGATTGCAGCAAATGAAAGACAGAATACTCTTTAAAGTTTTTCCAAGCTTTCGGAAATGTTTATTTCCATTTTCAAGGATACTGAAATGGATACAAAGTACGATGTAAGGTTATACAATTTAAGCAAAGAATGTTACGAACTTACATCTTTGTTGAGGTTATTTTATATGATGTTCATAATTAAAAACTAAACTATTAACATTGCAAGACGTAAGAACAATCTGAAGTCACCAAGAGAAAGCAATCGGATAAAATTATGCTAAGATTTACATAATTAATTAACGAATACGAATATTCACAAACCACCTGTTTAATCTGACATGTGACAAGACAGTTGAAAGACAGTTATTTAAAAGGTTAGGAAACGCACTGGTTGTGTTTGAGGTTACAGTTTGTCGTGTAAATTACTTTCTTATATGTCCGGTAATATGTCCCGATAAAGTATTAAAATTATTTTTTTTTAATTGACCGGAAAATTGAATTTTCCACTCAATTTTTTAAGCGGAAAATGCTATTTTACAGGACTAATTTACTTTCCGGTCCCTAGTTTACTTTCCGGTCTCTCATTTACTTTCCGGTCCCTGATATCAAAAAATCCTGTTAGCCATGACAAAATTGTCAGAGTTCAATTGTTACTATTTGACAGTTCAAGATATTGTAAAGTAAAGAAAGCATCATTTTGCCAAAATGGAGTCAGACATGGAAAATCCAGATGAAATAATTGAAGCAGCCTTGCCTTATTGTCGTTTAAATATAACACTAAAAATTTACACAGTTTTTTTTTCCGGTCAATTAAAAAAATTATTTATGATACTCGACCGGAAATACTTTTACGGGTCTCCTCAAAACTACAGGACTCGCCTACGGCTCGCCCTGTAAATGTTTTTCGTCGACCCGTAAAATACCATTTTCCGGTCTAGTAACGTAAATAGCTATTTTACAGAATTTTGTAACAACTTTACTTAATTATACTTGGTATGACAAATAGATTAAATTGTTAAAGAAAAGATTTATTTGTAAAATTCTAATTTGGGTTTTGTTAAAAAAAAATGTAAATATATATATATATATATATATATATATATATATATATATATATATATATATATATATATATATATATAGTCGTATGTTCGATGAAATTGTTAAAGGTATTTTTTAATTGACCGGAAAATTGAATTTTCCACTCAATTTTTAAGAAAGCGGAAAATGCTATTTTACAGGACTAATTTACTTTCCGGTCCCTCAGTTTACTTTCTTCGGTCTCTACTACTTCTTCCGAACCCTCATATATCAAAAAATCCTGTTAGCCATGACACAAAAATTGTCAGAGTTCAATTGTTACTATTTGACAGTTCAAGATATTGTAAAGTAAAGAAAGCATCATTTTGCCAAAATGGAAGGTCAGACATGAAAATCCAGATGAAATAATTGCCTTATTGTCGTTTAAATATAACACTAAAAATTTACACAGTTTTTTTTTCCGGTCAGTTAAAAAGAATTGTTTACGTGCTCGATAATTTTTACGGAGTCTCCTCAAAACTACAGGATCGCCTACGGCTCGCCCTGTAATGTTTTTCGTCGACCTAAGTATGAAATACCATTTCGGTCTAGTAACGTAATAGCTATTTAAGAAATACCTATAACAACTTTTGCCAATTATACTTAAGATGACAAATAAATTAAATTATTAAAAAAATTTATTGTAAAATTCTAATTGGGTTTTGTTAAAAGATGTAAAATATATATATATATGTAATTTGTTATATATATATATATACTCTCTCTCTCTCTCTCTCTCTCTCTCTCTCTCTCTCTCTCTACTCTCTCTTATATATATAAAAATAAAACAAATAGTGAGTGGTGTGACGACTGGATCGGCAATTTTGGAGTGGCACCACAGCAAACTGAGATAGTTAGATATACTTACCCATCGACGAGTGAGAGGCAAGGGGTGTTGTGAATTTAACAAAGTTAAAGAATTTAAAAATGTCCCACTCGAATAAGTAATAAAGAATGCGGTGCCAAAATCGTACTTCTTTATAAGAAAGTGAATCAAATACTATAAAAAATGACCCGCATTTAAAAACTTGAACTAGTTCGGTTGGGTTGAGGGATCGATGATTGATAATTATTTAAATATTAAAAACCATCATCTGTTAACAGTCTAAGTAGTGTTACTAATACTGCACTCGAATCGCCTCTCTCAAAATTTTGCAAAAGTTGTCGGAATTCTAAAGAGATATGATTCTATAGAAATCTCTAATGCTATAAATATAGAGTAAAAAAATTGAAAAATTAAAAACAACTGGTAATGAATGTTTTGAATTTTTTACATCAAATCAAAGTTAAACGTGGTAGAAGATCATGGGTGTACAACCAACATTAACTAGTCGCAGAAGATATGACAGGACACTGCGGGTTCAAGAATTCAGGCTGGTAGGCCAACAAAATTCGAAGAGCAGTATGGTTGAGAGCGGATGTGTTTGAGAAATCTGAAAGTGAATATTAGGTTGATTCAAACTAAGCGAAATCGCTACTTTGATTTCAGGAAGGCGTAGTTTATAATAGGTTATTTTAATCCATTTAAAATGCACACAGTGAAATGCTGGCATCCGCCAAAGCAAAAACAACTCTTAAAGTCCAGTGTAAGAGATATTTCTATGTATTAAGAACATATGACCGATAAATAGAAGTTTCAGAGCGGCCTTTGAATGCTTTTTAAAGCTGAAACTTTGTAAGTCAATCGTATTCAATATAGGTAGAAGCAATGGTAGACAATAGAGCCACCCTCATAGGCTTTGGCAGTACGAGGTACCAAAGCAAGTTAATTAATTGAAACAAAACTTTCGTTATTTTGTACAGTTCTTATATATGTTACTTGGGTAACTATTACAAGATATTTTCCCAATCGGCAGACAGTTTGGATGTTCCAACCCCCTTGGCAGACAAACATTTGAGTGACTAAACTGGTCCTAACTCATAATAATATTTTTAGTTATTTAACAAGATATGACAAAAAGTCTTATATAGGAGATGTAGATTTTGAAAAGGTATGTACTTAAAATATTTTGATGTATATACAAGTGTTCCAAAGATATTTTTTAAATTAACCTTAAAGCAATAACTTTATTTTTTGACACTCTGTACACATCAAAATATTTTAGGTCATTCTCATTCGAAAACCCTATAAACCTCATATAACACTTTATGTTATATCTTGGTCAACAACAGAAATGTTGGCCCTTATCGGACTATTGACCACCCCAAAATATTTTGTCTGTCAATGGACTGGAAGTGTCAAACCGGGTTCCATAGACTAAAGAACATTCTTTCTAATAGGTACTCCAAGTAACATAATGTAAAAATTTAGTTTACAAAAATGATAAAACCCAAGTTTTAATTTATTAACCTTTGGTACCTGGTACTCGCCAGCCAAAGCCACTATGAGTCAAACTTCATAGTCTACCATCGCTTCCTTAAATATGTTGGGAGGCATGCTGACAACCAGCTTTTACAAAAATGATGAAGGTCTGCTACTGCTCACGGGCTCTTGACTATAATTATTTTTAATTACAAATAGACTTTTTACAACTCCCTTTAACTATTATGGGGTGATTTTTTTTGACCGTAATAAATTTATTTTAATTCATTTTGCGCAAGGCATTTGTTGTTCTGGATATTATTTTTTTGCAAAAATGAAAAGAAAGATAGTTATTACGGTTAAAAAAAATTGTTCGCACAATTGGCCCTAATTATTATCATCACGTTTTTAATTTTTATTTTTATAAAAAAAAATCAACCAACTTTAAAAGAAAATTTAATTTGTAATAAAAAAAAATTATATTTCTTTTGTGTGACCAATATTGTTTTTTTATATAACCCAAGTAATAAAGACCGTTTGCACCCCTTTTTAAGATGGCGACCGATAAGGGTGACGACCCCATAAATTTAAATTTAACTTCACTTTGACCCCTCCCTTGATAATCCAAAAAATAAAATTGCGTCCCCTAAAAATGTTACCCCTTATCAGAGCTGGGTCGAATATTAAAATTCGGTATTCGAATACAAATACAGAATTACCGTTAAAAAATGTTTAAATACTGAATACTTTCGAATACCAAGAAAAAAGTATTCGAATGTTTAGTATTTATGAATACCTTGATTAGGTATTCATGAATACCAAAGGCCAAAGAATCTTGAAGAGCAAAAACGGTCCTTTCTTTTTAAAACAAATTCAAAAAGCAACAACACACTCAACTTCTTTGTTTTTACGTTTTTTTTTTAAATGCAGTGGCGTTATTTTTTTCTTATAAAATATTTGCATTAAATCCATTACGGACGAAACTGACAAAAACTTTTTATGTACGTCCAAGTAGGTCATTTAATGTATAGAAGAAGTCTTACAAATTTCCCAAAAATATCTGCAATGTTTAAAAAGTAATGTACCCCAGTAGTTCCAAAAGTAGGACGTTTACAATATATGTTCATATACAGTTTTTTTGTTAAAGAATCTTCCCTAAAGTTGTCGGTAAAGTTAGTGGACACCCGGTATAGATAACATTTATATAAGACCGCGTAAACCTGACTAAAATCAGGTGGGAAATAAAAATGGCTAACTTTTTGGCATTGACAACTCGATAAATTGACAGGTAAACTAAGTGCGTTTTGTTTTATGCAATATTATTTTGAAAAATTTAAATTTCTTTATTGGATCCCGAAAATCCAGCGACTTGAGGAATTGAATCCCAAACAATCTTCCGCGTCAGCAGCGTTGCGCCCTGGTGCCTTGCACCACCCGGTAGGCATGCTCCTGACAATACTGCACAAAATGCAGACATAATCCGACTAACAATAGCTGACCCGTCCCTTGTCTATGCGTAATCCAATCTCGTTCTTTACGCGGCCTGTCTCGTCTTGACAATGACTAAATTTAAATACCGTTATTCGAATATCAGTATCAGAATACCAGTATTCGAATATCAGTATTCAAATACCGGTTTTCGAATACTAGTATTCGAATACCAGAATATTAAAAACGATATTCAGAATCCAGAATATCAAATACTGATCAAAAAGTATTCGGTCGAATACCAAATACCAAAAAAATAGATTTATTCGAATGCTATTCGAATACCAGCCATTCTGAATACTATTCAGAATACCGAGTATTCGAATACGACCCTACTCTGCCCCTAATGTAACATTTCAATGGACTATAAATACATTAATTACTTACATAAGAGTAAGAAAAGCTAAAAGGTAAAATAGGTAATAATATCAATATTGCCACGCCATGCATTTAAAATATACCAAATAAATTGTAGAGCACAGTAAATTATAATCACAACTGAAAGAAACAATTTAAATTTGTTTTTTACAACAGATAAGGTCATATTTCTTAGTGATCGTAAATACGTCGGCTGAAAATTAATAAAAATAGGATTAGTTTTGGCTTGAAATACAAGTAGTAGGGTCCAGCGCGTTTAGTAAAGAAGCCACCGACGTCATCATTATTTCCGC
Source organism: Listronotus bonariensis (assembly GCA_014170235.1). NCBI lineage: Eukaryota > Metazoa > Arthropoda > Insecta > Coleoptera > Curculionidae > Listronotus > Listronotus bonariensis. The sequence goes on along the minus strand of JACEGR010001825.1, from coordinate 11,805 downwards.
GAAATATCCTTGTATCTCTCTTCAATCGCGGTTTTGTGGCCTTTGTATCTAGAGTTTTTATTTAAAAAATTAATTACATTTTAAATACGGGTTAAGGAAATAACAGTTTTTTCAGTGAAAATAATGATGACGTCTGGTAGCTTCTTTACTAAACGCGCGGACCCTAGTAGGAAGCCCACGATGCTAAATGGGGATTTACCCGAGCATCATGGAGATTCTATTGGGTTGCAAAGAGGTGATAAGAAGAAATAGTAATTTATGTGACAGGTGCAACAAAGTGATACTCTTTTTACGAATGGGAAGTTTGACAGCACGAACCGTTAGATGAGTGCGGCAATCCCATGAGTAAAAAAAGACACTTTATGCACGTGTTACATACTATATTTTTTCCACGACCGTATACAAATTTCCCAAAATACCATTTTATACATATTTTATTCATCTAAACTTAGTAATTTAAATTCTTGCAGCGCAGCTATTATATTGCACCAATAAATCAAACCTCCATATTTTTAAGAGACAATAATTATTCTCTTCATATCTTATGCATTTATTATAAAGTTTTGGAAAATTGTATGTACTAATTTCTTGAAGAAATAATACTAAAACAGTATACATTTCTTTTTAATTTCTTAGTCATCAAAATTTATTAATACTACTAATTTTCAATAATTTCTAATAAATGAATTTGCAAACTGTCAAATTTTAAAACTAGTAACACATGAACTAAAAGAAATAATGACGAAATCAAAGAAAATTTGACCGTTTAGTTTAGTTAATGTCGCGTTTACTGGTTCATTGCATAAATTGATATTTAAGTTTGTTGTAGTAGGCATTAAAACAAAACATTAATTTAAATTGTAAAAAAGCTTTAAAGTGTTCAAAAAGTTACTTTTAACACCTGATGTCTCCCCGTGGCGCAGTGGACAGGAGAGCCGGTCTCGATTCCTAGCGGGGGGAGACTCATTTAGGTAGTAGTTATTTAAAAATAACGACCGTGGAGGCACTATCGCGTTGTCTAAAAGGTGCTGTGAAATGCATAACTGCATGTTTCAGTGCTTGGACAACGTTGACGGAACAGGGGAACGATGGGTTAAACATCTAATAACCCGACACCCAAGATACTCTGGTATTTAGGCATATGCCTTCGCAGGATCTCAAAAAAGATAGAAAAAAATTAACGGTCGTAAAAAAAATACCTACATTTTATCACCGGTGGGGAAGCGGCTATATATTGTTAATATTTCGGCTTCTGGAAATCGTTAGGATCGTATTGAATTATATATTTTTTTGTTAGAATGTCAAAATGACGTTTCTTTTATAACTCTGGAGCTCTCAAATTGTCAGGTTAGAGGAATATACATTGTTTAGCATGTAATTTACTTACCCTTTCTGAATCTGAAGCTCTCAAAAATTTATGATGGATATATTTTTGTTTTTTACGACCGTCCCCGTATACGTCCCTTATATTTAGTGGAGGTGCTTAACCGGGTACAAAGGTATCCTCCGGTTCATCGATCTGCCGCGCTGGAGTAAATACCGCAATTCCCTTTGGGCTTCCCTACCATTGGGGAAAGTTGGACAAAAGGGGAAAAATAGATCAAAAGGGGTATCCTAATTTTTTCGAGAATATTACCGCTATCTTTTTAATTCTAAATTATAAGCCTATAAAGTTATATCGTAAAGTAAAGTTTCAACAAAATACAATTTGTTTTAAAGATATAGTTTATGAATAATATTAGTTTAAAAGTAGCTTTAAAACTAAATGTTTTGCTTTATTGTTAATTTATGATTTTTGTGATTTCAGAACAGAATTTTTTAAACTGCAATAAATTACATACTTTTTTGTTTTTCGCTTAATTTCGATTATTATGTATACTTATGTTAAAAACCCTGTATTTACTTAAACTAGAAAAGCTTGGTGGAATAAACCACCTTAATACCATAATACAGTATATCCACCGATGGACTTTGCTATTTTATATTGGATCACGAAATTAAATTTTTAGACAGTCGTCTATGGCAACTTCTTAAAAAACAAGAATTATGTTAAGAAATTTATTTTGTTTTGTAAAGGGACTCCAAAAATATAAATAATGACTAAGATAAAAACTGCCTTTATCTATACTAATATATAAAGAGGTTAAGTTTGTAACTTTGTCTGCGGCTTTGTTTGTTTGTAGCCGCTTATCTTCGGAAGTACTAAACCTATAATAAAAATTCTTTCACATTTAGAAAGCTACACTATTTAGGAGTGTTTTAGGCTATATTTTACTATAATTAAACAAAAAGTTCATATCTTAACGCCCAACGAGAGTGATTTAAGAGGAAGGTTTATATGTATAATAATATTTAAAAAACATATACAGAGTGTTTAAAAAAATAGTTTACATTTAAAATTCGATACTACTTAACAAATTTTGATGCGATAAAGTGATTCAAGAGGAAGGTTTATATGTATAATAATAATAAAAAAACATATGCAGTGTGTTTAAAAAATAGTTTATATTTAAAATTCGATATTGACGTTACTATTCTTAACAGATTTAAAGCATTTTTTTTATAGATCGAGTGATTCAAGAGAAAGGTTTTTATGTATAATAATATTAAAAACAAAAATACATTACGTGTTTTAAAAAATAATTTACATTTTAAATTCAATATTGACGTTACTATTGCAATTGGAAAAAAGTGTATAGGAATTATGCACAAATATCTATGGTTTATACAAAAAATAGAATTACCACACAGGGTGCGTAAAGATGTTATATATAATATGTATTAAATATAGAGATTTGCAAAATAATTATTGGTATTTAAAAAATTTTATGCAGGAGTACCAAAATTTTTTTATTAAGTTTCTGATGACTTTTTAACAGATTTTGATGCGTTTTTTTTTAATAGATAGAGTAATTCAAGAGAAAGGTTTATATGTATATAATATTATTAAGAAGTTTTACGGTACAAGCAAAGGGAATTGTTTTACTCTGAATTTAACGCGTGCGAAGCCGCGGGCAAAAGCTAGTTTTTAATAATTTAGCAAAATGTTAAATTAAAAAGGTTTTCAAAATTATATATAGATCTGATATCTAAAATTTTACATAAAATAAATATTTTTTGGTATTATATTGTTTTAATCATGTTTTACACCTTTTTTACGTAATTTATCCGGTTTTACACTTTTGCATTTAAATATATTTGACAATCTTTAACATTAATTATTGTGTTGTATTAAAACTAGAAACATTACGTAGAAAGTTTGCAAAACATGATTTAAAAACTGTCAACAAAAAAAAACTAATTGTTATTTTTTTGTAAAATTTCATGTGATATAGAATCCCCATTTCATTCTAAAACCTTTTTATTTAACATTTTGCTCAAATATTACAAATAAGGGCAGTTTTATCCTGGTCCATTTTCACATTTTTTTTCAGTTTTTGTAGCCCCTGTACAAAGCAAACTAAATTTAACAACGTAAATCTTTTCTTAAGGAGCAGAAACAGTTGCCATACACGACTTTCTTGACCATTTAAATTTTTTGTAAAATCAATCCGTGGCAATTCTGAGTACAGGTACTACACCACTTTAACGTTAGTTAATTGTATTTAATTTTGACAATAGGTTAAAAACCAAAAGACGCCTTAACAATTAAGGATACAACTAGAAAAGTAGAACTAATTCCTAAATAAGTTAAAGCTGCAACTAGGAGTCAAACATTGTAAAGTCGAACCTTTCAAATATTAAAAAGCAACTGCCAAGAAATATGTCTCATATGCAGAGGCGGATTAGCCTTGTCGGGGCTCCTAGGCAATGTAATTGTCTTTTTAAAAACCTTAAAAATAAATAAAACTAAAGGTGTTAACATAATTAAACGCCAAAATTTTTTTTATTATTTAGAAAAATTTTATATTTATTTAAGGGCTGATGCCTGCTCTGCCTAACGGATAATCCAGCCATACATATACAATGATCAGGTGACCAAGCCTCTGATCTCTCATTCTTATACTGTAGCTATGTATATTCTTACTCACATGCCTAGTTCTCATGTAACATAAATTGCGTAAATCCGGAAGTGAGAATTGGCGGAGTTTTCAAAAAGTCGTCCGTTTATAGAATCAAAAAACATAAATTTGGATTAAAAATTCAAAGAAAACTCTTTTTTACCAACAATATTAACAAAAGTACCTGACAAGCACGAAAGTAAATAACAAAATGGGCAGATTCCAATAAATCCATACCACTGATCTCGATAGATTGCCAATGTTATTACCTGCGCGAAACAAAAGTTACCTTTCATGAGCGAAAAACGGTTGTGTGCGCAAGCAAATCGAGGGTGAACGCGCCTGGCGCTAAACAGACCATCCGCATTATCGGAAAGAATTTGTCGACGGCGACCTGGTTTTCTGTTCGGAGGACTGTAGCTAATGAGCATCATAGTCAGACCGCGAACAGAGGGCACAGGGTGCCGGTGTTTGTATTTTGCCACGGCTTTTAGTGCGCATGTTCGTCCATCCGTCCATTTGTTTACTGCGCGAGGTCGTAAAAATCCGAAAAATGCTTCTTGCCGCTGCGGATCTTAATGTAGGATATCAATTATCCATACTGCATGCCATGCAATTTTTTTTTCTAAATTAAGGATTTGCAAATAAATGCATTTTTTCACAACTTAACAAAAAACTGAAAGAAGTGAAATAGTCCAAGTTTAATTGTTTTTGATTTTTTTTAATTTTATATCAAATATGACATTTGCTGGGAAGATCATTTAATTAGAATCGGGTTAGGTTTCTCGTAGAGAAAGATCTGTTTTTTGGACTGTAGTTATAATTTATCAAATAAAAAACAAGTTAACCATAAAAGGTAAGTTTTTTCAAATAGTAACCTCATTTTTTATAACCTTATTGTTAAGCATTTAAAAAAGTAAGTGCGTATAATTGTAAGTTTATGGTTTTCTGGGGGTACGACTTTTAGGTTCACTAGTTTGTTAACATATCGATACACATATTTTTGATATAAAGTTTAAAATACCTCGGTCAAAAACGGTTCGGAGTTAGGTATAGGGCATTATACAAATAATATGGTTGGAATGTTTTGCCGAAAACAAGAAAGTAAATGATATTAAGGGTGTGTGTGTATATTTAAATTAAGGAAAATGACATCAACTTCCGGTATGACCGGAAGTACCAGAACTGTGAAATTATTTTAATATACCCTTCAAGGAATCAATCGTAGCTATTTATTTTGAGACACCCTGAATAATAAATTTAATATCAGTATAACTGTATTGGTAAAAAGGTTAAAAATATACTTCAGGGGTTATGGCATTGAAAAAATAAAAATAATGGTGTGCTTCTTTATTCAGTACACTTATGCAGCTTATAATTTAGGTACATTTTACACAAAAATAAATTTATTTTAAATGGTTACTATATCGGGAATTTTAAGCTAGATAGCCTAATCTTAGCCTTAATAAAATTACCAAAAACTAAAGTCTTACCACTGTAGGGGGCATTTAAAATTATTCTATCCATCTTGGTTTAGTAAAAATTCAAGTGAAACTAAATTGTTAAAAGAAAAATCATATTATTTTTGTGGCATTATGATAAATATATTAATAAAAATAATTATTTGTATCTTTTATTAAGTTTAAAGTTATTTTTTACAGGACCGTAGCAAGAAACTTTTCTTTTAGTTATTAGATATATTTTTATTTTTTAATTTATTTCTTAAGCTAAGCTAAGACTTGCTCTATTGGTAAAAGTCACAACTTTGTAAATTATTTCACAATAAAAAATCTTAAAAACATTATATAAAGAAAGCATAATATTTTTTAAATATCGTATTTTTCAGATAACAGGTTGAAACTATATTGATTTAAAAGTAAAAAAAAACATAAACAACTGGTGTTAATGCGTGTTAATACTTAAGAAAAGTATACCAATCTTGGGTAATTTCTAGAAACCTGCGGCCACTCCGATTTTAACGAAATTTGGTATACGGAGGTTTTTGGGGCGCTGATCACTAATCTGAAAGATTTTTTTGGCGTTCATATTCGTGATCAGCGCCCCAGAAAACCCCCGTATACCAAATTTCGTTAAAATCGGAGTTGCCGCAGGTTTCTAGAAAAATACCCAATATTATTACGGACATTAAAAATAAGTGTTTTTAGTTTAGAAAATTGTATAAAGTTAGAACCTTTAAATTTAGTCTGATAATTTATTTGAATAATTTACCTTCGATTTTCCAAGTTCTTTTATCAGTTTCAAAGGTTTTCCGAAATCGCCCGAATTATCCATTGAAAACTTTTATGCCATCCTGTACTATAGAATTTTCGCGATATTTCTCCAAAATTTTGGATAATTCTTTACTCTTCAACCACACTATAAAAGGGCGACCGAAACCTCTGATTTGATTAGTATAGATTCGTAGATGCGAGGTTGGTATAGATTCGACTTTTGTGGTGTAAACTTCGAGACATTGACAAGTAAAGATTTTGTCGTTATTGTTACCATAGTTTCATTGTTAATAAAGGTATAAAAACGTGATACGGAACATTTGGTGTCAGAAGCGGAAACAAGTCACCCGAAGAAAGTAAAGCGGATCGAGATTACCCGAGGAAGCCGAAGTGGTTACGAAGATTAAATGCTGGTATAGACCAGAAAGCAAACTGAAGTGATGGAGGAAATATGTGCACTAATTAAGCTAATGATAAAAAAACAAGAAGACCGTAAAAACGAAATGAAGACCAGTTTAGATGAAATGAGAATTTTATCACAGCCAAGAGAAAATGATGTTGCTTGAGTTAAAACTTATCAAAGAAGATGTTAAAGAAAAATTGGAAGAACAAATACAGCAGACTGTACAATTGGTTCAAAATCAAGTGCAACAAGTCCAAGAGCAAGTTTAACAAGTCCAAGGGCAAATGTACAACAACATAACGGCAAATTAAAAATATTGCCAGTACAGGTATAGTCTCAGGATGTGGTACTTTAGCAACTGATATGTAACCACCAACTTTTGACGGAAAGATACCGTGGGCTACGTACCTGAGACAATTTAAAGCAGCTGCAAATGGCAACAACTGAAGCCCAACAGAAAGAGCACGAGCTCTTGTACTTGCTCTTCGAGAAAAAGCCATGGAGGTGTTAAGAATCATTCCAGAAGAAAAGCTGTCCGTTGAATCGATTGTCATGTTGCTGGGGATGAGGTACGGCGAAACCCTCCACAATGCAACGTAACCATAGTTACTTTTATTGTTAATAAAGGTATAAAAACGAAGGCACGTGTTTTTATACGAGGTGATACCGAACAATATTTTAATAAGCACTTAGCTATGTACAGCTAGAGTATTAAATTTTTAATGTAAAAGGATTGAATTATTTATTTCTTTTAATAGTAAAATTTTGAATTTTTAGCAAAATGCCGAAAAATTATTTAAAACTTCGCATAGCCAAGTAACGCAGTTTGGCGATGCCTACATCGCAAAATATATAAGCTACTTCACGAAGGCCAAGAGCCTAAATACTAACGTACCGTGAATATCTTTAGCAAGGTAAGAGAGAGTTTGTTAACACGGGAATTAAAAACTTGAAGATTTGAAGGAAAGACCTCCGCTAGTAGCAAGGAAAATGGGAAGTTCGGGGTCTGTCTAGCTGGACAGAATAGGGATGCGTACGTGCGACTCCACAAGTTTTTCTGAAGGAGAAGCAGTGGGAGTACCTATAAAAAGCGATAATCCCCTACAGCCCGACGATGGGCTGTAAACAAAGGTTCGTAAATAAGGCAAACGGCTTTTCTTTGAATGGTATTAGCAGTGCTCAGTGTTGTGGGGGACGCCATACCCCAGATATAAAAACAATAGTTCAGAGGGGATCGGATTTGGAATACATACAAAGTGTATTAATTAGAAGAGGAAAAATACTTTTTCGCTCGAAAAAGAAATCCAAGATTTTTTGAATCTGCTGCATGCCGTGGCTATAGATACAATGTGCTTATGCCAGTTAAGGTTATTCTCAAATATGACGCCTACAAGATTAAATGTGTCTTGGCTCTGCAGAACTTGGCCCCGTATAAGTAAAGAATAAGTATTTGATGACTTTTTCCGCGACATACAACATTATTGTGTATTGGATGCATTAATTTATTGGGATCCTGAAAACTGGAGTGAAGGGTATTATCGTCAGCAAAACTATGAATGGAATTTTTTGTGGAAGAATACTGAGCCCTGAGGCAACCCAGCATTAATTTGATGACAACTTAAAGACAGACCATCCACAATAACTGATATACGTCGATCAGAAAAAAATCAGAGAGCAATGAGTTTTGTTGGAAGACCATCGAAGAAAATTTGTTGAGAAGCGTCTCATGCCAAACTTGGTCGAATGCTTTGAATATATCAAGAGCAACAATCTGGAATTTACCTAGAAACTCAAGAGATTTTGTCCAGTTGTATGATACAAAGAAACGAAGTTTTGCTTAATACTTAGGGCTTTGCGAATTAAACAATTAATTTTTCCATTACTTTACAAAGAACTAAAAGAAGTAAAGTATGTCTATAATTAGATGAAGAAGTTTTATATCCTTTTATGAGAATAGGCAAAACACGTGTAGCTTTCCAGCTTTTCAGAAAAACACCCGTGTCATAAGAAATTCGTAGGAGCTGAGTCAAAATGGGTGCAAGTTCTGGAGTACTGTTTTTAAACGACTGCTGGTATGCCATTCAGCCCAGAAAATTTCTTTGTGTTAAGAGAAGAAAGGATACGCTTGATGTGTTTTGCCTTAAAAATAATATCGGGCATTTTATGAGGAACTGGGACAATAGTTGGAATATAATGCTTTGTGGGACAGACAAGGGTAGAATTGGCCGCAAATTGTTTGGCAAATAGTTCGGCCTTTCCAAAAATAATTTTATTTTCCAAGGTTAGTGGTGGAAATGAACTGGTACAAAAATTCATACGCATGTTTTTGGCAAAGGACCAGAAACACTTGCTGCCATTTGAGTAAATAAGAACTTTGTTTCTTGTGCGACTGTGCGACTATTAAAAGGGTCTTTGCATTCTGAAATAGTTTGTCTGTAATGGTTCTTTGCCTCTATGCTAGCCTGTGGATTTTCTGGAGTTTTCTTTGTTGGCATATTTTGTTGCGAATTGTAGAATAAATTTATTAAAAAAAAAACAAACTATGAAAACTAGGGTTAAAACTTAAATAGGTCCTAGTTGCTAACGTATTTAAGTAGTATTTAAAATTGTTTTCTAACATCCAAAATTTTGGCTAAAAGCCTATTAAAAGTTACATCGAACACAAAAACATAAAGTTTTCTTAAATATCTATTCACAGAACAGTGAATTTAATCCAGCACCCACCCAAATGTGTATATAATTTTATATAAATAAGTATTATAAAAAATGCCTTTAAAAAATATTGATACTTATACCAAAAATAATAAAAATAAAATAAATAAAAGGTAATAAAAATGTAAGAGTATTGCTGTCCTCAATATGTCTTCAATTTTACAAAAAAAGTGTTGGATCTAACATGTAGTGTATAATTTTTTTTTTTTTTTAATTTGAACCAAAATATAATTTTTTCACTTTTTAACGTTTACAAGTTAATTACCAAACATTAAACGGAAGCTCTCACGTTTTTGGTCAACTAAGGAATCTTGCTTTTTGGGTTTGGACCACGTCAAATTGAAATCGTTTACCGATGTTTTGCCATAGATTTCACAATGCATCTTCAGGGATTTTTACTCTGCGAGATTCGAACACTAAATCATTTAAAATGAAACACAAGTACAAAGATATTTTAAATAGCTTTACCCTAAAAATACCTTTTTGATATGTTGATTTTAACCAAGTAGTTTTGAAAATATGGCTATACAAATAATTTTTAATAAGCTTATTACAATAATGGCCGTAAATTCTTCTAATTTAGAGGGTTACATTTCCAAAACAATTATAGATGGATATATTAAATGTAACACTTTTTTCAAGTTATTTGAAAAACATTTTTAATGATAATAAACATATATCTAGATGGTATTTCATTTAAACAATCAAAAATCTTGTCGTATCCTGTATACCTCAAGAAATAAAGAAAATTCTGTTAATTATTCTAAAACTACAGAATCAACCTAATATTCTTATATGTGTATTTATTTTGTATAAATAAAAATACAAAAGTTAAGGCGGTGTAATTTTATAAGTTGACGTGTGGAACCAAAAATCTTAAACTAATAATAAATGTGTTAAACCATGTTAAAAAAGAATATAATATGGTTAAAAATCAACGCCATCCCTGTAAAACCATTTTAAAAATATAGAACACAGTAGTTTTATTCTTTTGACTTTTGATGTAAAATTAATTAAAGACCACATTTTTTTTTGTACTGGGAATAATACCAGATGTAATTCAAACATATTTTAAACAAAAAAGAAAAAAAATATCAATAAATTATTAGACACCAAAAAGTATAAAATTGCTTTTGAGTAAAATTGCTTATTATTTGAAATAATAAAATCTGTAGAAAAGGCACTTTACTTCTAGGGAGTATTTAGGGTCAGACTACTTATGAGGACAAGACATACAAACCATTAAAGAATTAAAGAGTATCTTAAACCGACCATCTACGTCTTTCTTTGGTTTCATATAAAATATAATGACAACAAATTTCTATCACTCAGCAACTTCAAGATACTGCACAACATCAACCACCAGAAGTGCGTTCATAAATAAAATGTAAAGTAATCCTTGTACTCTGTAATGGAATCAAAATGACATTTGAAATGTGTTACATTGTAAAAGCAATTTTTGAACGCTACTCAGGAAATGAAATGTAAATGTCCCTTGTAACCTGGCATGTAACGGAAAATAATTAAAGATGTTTAATTATTTATTTATAAACTAATATCAATTACAATCTTAATATACTATACATAAAATTATAAACAAATCAATACTTATTAATGCAATACATTTTAAAGAAACCTGTATATTTGTGTTTGTATAAAGATATTCTTTTTGAATTTAAAAAAGTTTCTAGGTTTTTTTTGATTTTGAGAAAAATTAGTAGCTCATAAAAAGAGCCTACAAATGAACAAAGTTGTTCTGACAACCATAGTAGCATCAGCAAAATATTTTTTGTTTTTTTAAATATTTAAATCTAAAAATTATAAAAATTTCGTTTGTTTCCTATTCTTTGAAGAGACAAATATGAAATACGCAAAATCGGTAAATTGTTACCGCGCTCGTAAGCACGGTAAAGAATGTAATACAGAGTTACATTTCCAGACTATTTTTGAACGCTGTTAGACAGAAAGCAGTGTAATAAATAATACATTTAGGAACGACCTCTGTAACAGAAATGTAAGAAATGTGTACTTTGGAATGATTTATGAATGTTCTTTAAAGACTAAGAAATCGTAAGGCATTCTCTTTTAACCTACTTTACAATCAGTAATTTTAACAAGTAAGGTAGACTATTGCGATTATTAATGTGCAAAAACTATTTATTACCTTACTTTTAGTGTCATCCCGATAATGGCCTAGCTTAGGTCAAAAGCGCTATACAAATTTTAATAAAACATTTTTTCCCTATAACCAAATTTTCTTTTCACTCAATAAAATGTATACTATTTTAAGTAATATAATTTAAAAGATGCACGCCACTGCATTAAAGCCGTCTTGCCTTTAGCACATATTAATGAGCTGTGCCCGCTTAATGAATCACGGGAGATCATTATAAGTGAACCACGCACAAGATCCTTAACTGTTAAAAAGAAAACTCTTACTCCCCATTATTATAAGGGT
>JACEGR010001824.1:108107-150671 GCA_014170235.1 Listronotus bonariensis | reverse complement strand
TTACCAAACAATAAAAGCTTCGACAACGCGCAACTCTGTCATCAGCTGATAATACTGACAATAACGAAACAGGAACTGCCAGTAGAATCACCCGTTAAAGTTTGTCGGTTGAGTTACTGGACACCCTGTATAATAATAAAAATGTACCTCATTGAGGAAAAATTAACCCTACCCTAAGTGAGTATTTAAAGTGGAGAGAAATGAGGAAGGAAATGAACTTTAAGGTTGGGTTTACATCTTTTACTTTTATTTTATTATGACTTATTTCAGAGATATTTTTTGCTCTTTAAAAATTAAATAGTCAGATTCTTACCTATTCCTTCTATTTCTATGCTTTGAGGCTTCAATATCTTGAGCATTTGGTACAGGTGGAACAAAAATTTCGGAAAACAAAGGATGATATTTTTTGAATGTATTGTAAGCAACACTGAAATTACCTCTTAAATGAGTGATTTTGTTTCGGAATTCATCAGGAAGTTGGGCCACGTCTGCCCATCTTGTGATGTTTGAGAAAATTGAACAAAGCTAAAAAAAATGTTATTCTTCTCTATAACCTATAGTGTCAAAAATAAGTAAATTAAACATTTCTTTGATCCAATGTTGGAGTTTCGACACCTCGTGAAGCCACTATATGGCACATCCTAACCAATGTATCTTTTCTCCTAAAATATATAAGTATATTTTTAAAAGGAGTAATATTAAAATAATAGTTCTTAAAGATAGTAAAAGGTTAAGATGGATGTGAGGGAGCTAGTTTCAAAGTATTCAATCTTCAAAATTAGATTTTTATGTTAAATCTAATAAAAAAATCAACAAAGAACCTATACATTGAATGTATTGCAATCTTTCTTAAGTTTGAAGACTTTGTTATAGATGTAGTCAGGGCCTAAAAAGTGATTTATGGGCAATTCTCTGTAAACTCATAATCGGCTTGTCCCGACCGATTTTTCCAAAAGTAATTAAAATATTTAAATAAATATCATTCATCACCACCTAATAAAACTTTAAAATTAAAACTTTACAGGCCCATTATTTTTAAAACCATAACTCTTTCAATTTTTTTCTAGGAGTGATAGAACTTCCTAAATATACAGTCCCCTGGCTGTCCCCAACCTTGGTTTTGCCCAAAAATTAGATTTACGAAGAAATTGTTGAATGTACATACATTAAACAGTTAACATATTATAAAGAAATCTATTTAAATAGTATTTCCTTAAAACAAGGTCCCATTACGAATTTTATTATATTTAGTAAACACCTGTACCTAAAGTTTTTCCCCAGAATTTTTAAACAGCCTCCTGCCTGCATAATAGAAAAAAAAAAGTTATATTTACAAATGTTTTTTAGGGAAATTAAACGCAAATTATTGTGAAGTTACCAGGGACAGCATTTGTACAAGCTTACAGAGAAATGCCCTTATTTAAATTCAGTGCTGCTAAAGCAACAAAAAAGAATGTATGTGACTAATCCAATCAGATGTGTTTACATGCAGGTATTCACATTAGATTATCTCTTTTCTTTACATTGCCTTTGTGTTATGTTATTTAGCTTATTCTGTATATATTATTTATTAACTATGAGTCATGTTGCAATACAAGAATATGGATTTTTGTTAAACTAGATGATCTATACAATTTGTACTTATGTCCTCAATAAAGTTAAAATTAGTAACAATATCACAATACGGAGGTAATACTAATACATTGCTCAAATATGTAAATCTCGATGTAAATACATTCGAAATAAAATACACACTTTTGTAGTGAAACACGAACACTGTATTAATTAGAACGATTTTTATTAAAGGACAGCTCACCTCCAGAACAAACTTCTTATTTATACTTTCAAAGGTCTCCCAAGAAGCTGTGGTAATACTGGGATCTAAGCTAAGCTTGTTGCACAGCTCTTGGTGCATTCTACATAATTCATCGTCCGTAGCATCGGAAAGAACCATTTTAAATGAATTTATTGACTAATAACACGAACAGCAATGTACAAATCACCACAATTGCAATGAGACACCCTTCAATTTACGCCTACAAAACGCGGGAATGTACACCTGTTATTTCTGCCATTCTGGGCAATTTCCCAAGAAAATTGGCGCGAAAATTTACGGATCGAGGTATGTATTTGCTTTAATATTTGCAAATTTGTTTACAAAAATTCGCGGGTTAATTTTTTCACTGATGTGGACACTTTTTGTCTTTCAGTTCCCAAATCAGCTGTCATAACATAACCTAATTTGTGTTGACAAAATTCTGATGAAAATAGTAATGAATGGAATAAATCTTTAACCAAAACATAGTTTGCCATTTGTTATTAATGAATTTAAAGGATGTATGTCTTGTTTTTTAAAGTAAAAGGGTAAATTTGTAGGTTTTCGCGCCAAAAAATAAACTATTATCACTTTACAAATTAGATTTCGGGTAGGCTATTCCGACGAACACATATTACTAGTCATTGGGTTATTTACAATCACGTGATAAATCAGAGTAACAAGTAGATTTAACGAATAGCCAAAATGTGCGTGGCAAACCATTGTATGTTTAGTTGCCTAATGTCATGGGTAGGGGAAAAACTGGAAGAAAAATATTATTTTTAAAATATTATCACATACAAAATAACTATATAAGATATTTTTCTGTGATATATTATTCTCAGTGTAGTGAACTTTTCTCTTTTGTGGTACATTGTTGGATTTACCAGCATGGGTCCTTTCTATCATCAGATTAAGTTCATAAATTTTAAATTTCGCTTTACAAAATTAAAAAAAAACATGATTTATTATGGGCTCGATTTTCGACTTGAGGAGTAGAAATTTCTGAAAGAAAGTCTCTTCCCTATCTTTCAAATTGCCTACTTTTGATTGTAATAGTAAGAGGCAAATACAACACATTTTCTATCAAAAATTTCTACTCCCCAAGTCAAAAATCATGACCCAGGTATAATTTGTAAGTATATTTCCTCAATTTTTGTTACGGTAATATGATTGTGGACTAAGATATCAAAATTTAGAGGCGGCAAAAATAAATAGCCTACGGCGCCAAATATGTAAATCCGCCACAGATACAGTATAGCCCAGGAGTATTTCTTTGTAATTTTCGAAATCATTGATTTATTCTAAAGTTTTTCAAATATTACAAAGAATAACCGAAGACATAACTCATTTCGATGTTCTTTATAATAAATAGAGCGCATCTATTGATGAATTTTGGTGGATAAATACCAAGCCACCATATTTTATAATTATTGTTGAGGGTGCATCATTGCGTTAACCATATTGTTAACAAAAACCGATATATTATTTCTAAGTAGGAATTTTTATTTATTCAATATAGTTGCTAATAATCTTTTCGCAATTCGGCACCGAAGTTCTTTCATCTGCATATTTTCCCCAATTTTACAGAAAACGACCAAGCGTCTTGCACAGAAGTTTTCTGGCGCTAACTGTGTTGATCAGCTCGAGAATTACCCCCATTTTCATATGTTTCCATGTCCAAAGACAATAAATGGTCAGGCCTGGTCAAACCCAACTGACTGGCCGTTAAGCTGGAAATCATGCAAGTACAGCTTTCACCATCTATCCCGAGCCTTTTAATGTGGAGAGAATAAGACTTCTGGCGTTTAAATATTGTAACAACTGGAAGATCATTGACAATGTACAAAAAATGGTGTGTGTTGATTTTGAACATATGATAGCGGGTAATTCTGCCAATGTAAAGAAATTATCAAGCAGAGTGATGTTTTATTTAAGAACCTTTTTTTTCAGCGTTGCCTTCCACCAAATTTTTATCTACATTGCGAATATGTACAATGTTTTCCATTGCAGTTACAGATAAATTGCAGTCTTGCCTAATTTCATCAAATGTATCGACATTTAGTACTTTCGGTGTTGGAAGCTTCGTTTTTATAAATTATTTTTAATTTCATGTCTTTACCTCTTTCTTTTTTAAACTAAGTGAAGTGAGCCCTTGGGAGAGTTGTTCCTCATGCAAGATCTGAGTTGCAATATTATGTTTAGTGTCTTCACCAACCAAATGAAGTGTGTTTTTATTTTAGATGTTTTATTACATTTATGAGTTTTACCTCTATGGAGTTTACAGTTGCATTTATTACAAATCTTTATAGATTTTGTCAAAGTTTTTCGTTAGCTGTAGGCCTTCCGACAGGGTTCTTTCGAATAACAAATGAAAATGGTAACAGATTTTGTGATTTTGGATTTGGGCAGGTTCTCAGTGTGGACACTTGACATATCTGGCAATTGCATTTTGAATCGCGTTTTGGTCTTATTTTTAGTTTGTTATAGTCGATAATTTTCAGTAATTTTTGTGTTTTTAATTTAATGTAACAGCTTTTACATAGTACATTTGGCGTACACCAATTTTTGGAGTCGAAATCAGGTGAAAGCAGTTTCACTAAAATTTCAGTTTGAGCGCTAATATTAACTGCCCTTGGTGCTTTATTGAAACATGTATAACAAACCGTAGAACGGGCAACTTTATGATTTTTAGCTAAGCGGGGCATTTTAAGTACACAAAACAACTTCACAACATTAACACTGCACTAGGTACTAAAGCAAAACAAATACTTACTAAATAAATTCGAAAATTTAATAGCAAAAAAAAATAAATAAAAAATGCTCTTGACTGGAGATAAAGTTTTATTCGGACATTCCTTATCTCGGTTTAAAATTTTTTGACGATATGGTAGAACAAAACAGATAACAAAGCAAAGTAGAAATATACATATATATTACCGGGTATTTCTCAAAAGGGCAACATAGAAGATTTTAATTTTTTTGCAAATAAAAGTTGATATTACCACTAATCTAAAAATCCATATCTTAAACATTATATATTTTTTTTCTTGAAAACGCCAAATTAACCAACTAATTGCATGGTCCAAAACAACGAAATACAAAATTTTACTCCGATTGGTATTATACATACAGGACAGGTTATGAAAATTTCCAGGATACGAGATTAAATAACTACCTACTTTAATTTTTAAAAATTGTGATCAAAATTGTAAAAGTAAATGTTGTAGAGACAGTGGCGTAGCTAGAGGTGTTGGGGCCCGGGGCGGCAAGTCAAATCAGGTGGCCCATGGTTTTCTTTGATCGAAAAAAGTTGGAGAGCAAAAAAAAAGGTCCTCACTTTCAAAATGGAGTCCTCCATGTGAAATGATTTACTTTCTTGAAGTCTGGGCCTCCCCTTTCTATACTTTTCCTCCTACCAAAAAAAAGGGCCTCACCTTTAACGGGGTTTTTTAAAAATATATTCTATCCTTTTTTGATCTTAGTCCCATTTTTTCCTTTACTTTTCCTTCTAAAGAAGCAGTAAATCACCACAACTAATACGTAGGGTGTTCGAAAAGTTTTGAGATATACGGACATTTATTTGATTTTTTCAAAATGATTTCCACCACATTGAATACACTTTTCCATTTTAACAAACCAGTCACTGAAAATGGCTTTCCACTTTTCATTTGAAATTTCAGCGCATATTTTATCCCAGGCCTCCAGTATAGCGTGTCTTCAGTTTTAAACTTTTGTCCTTTCAGTTGGCTCTTGACAAAAGGTAACAAGCCAAGAATCACACGGCGCCAAGTCAGGGCTATAAGACGGATGTTCCAAAAGTCTCAAGCCTGCATCCTATCAAAGATTGACTGGTAAGTTCAGCTCGATGAGGGTGGGGCATTGTCATGATGAAGGTACCAGCTAACGAGTTGCGAGTTTGGGCGAGATCCTCCCTAACTTTTCTATAAGTTCTGAAAGGCATACTGTAGTGTACCAGAGAGCATTTACGGTCTTCTGTTCTCAGGCAGCACAACACGTTCAATTATTCCTCTTGAACCAAAGAATACAACTATCATTGTTTTTACAGATCTTGATTTGCAAACTTCGGTCGGAGTTTCTTCACCTTCGAGAACCCTTATCTTATTCTGTTGTTTAGTTGGGACGTCGTAATAATGAAGATAAGTTTTATCTCCGTGACGATCGACACTATGTCTTTAGATTTACCCTCCTGGAATTTGGACATCCATTTTTTTACACCAATTCACTCTTTGTGTCTGCTACTCGGGAGTTAACTTGTGTGGAACCCAAAGAGTACAAATTTTTCTAAAATCCAAGTGCTTATGTATGATCGTGTGTAATGTTGCTAAACTAATGTTCAATGTCTCTTCTAACTGTCGATAGGTAATTCGTCGGTTTTGTTTCTATAGCCTTTTGGACGGCAGATATGTTTTCTGGGAGTAACTACTTCACACGGTCGACCTGAGCGTGAGGCGTCTTTAAACAAAAACGGAGCCCCGCTAAAATTTTTTGTACCATCTGTATATGTTCGCACGAGATGGACAGTCATCACCAACTATAGGCTTTATTTCTTCTAAACACTGTTCTTGAGATAACCCACGTGAAAAGTTGTATTTCAAAATTGCACGGCACTCGATAATCGTCCACGACGCCATTGCGCTAAAATCGCTGGACACGAACTGGCGCAAAACTGATAGTTTACTAATAACTATGTAGGACTACGACATGTTATGACATGTACAAACAAAAAACATCAAAGTTACTTTCCTGCACCGTTTAGTTACAAAGTATCTCAAAACTTACTGAACACCCTACGTAAAAAGTATATCATCTTCCTTTTTCCCCCTTTTGGGGGTCTCCTCGATCACGGGGCCCGGGGCAGGCCGCCCCCTCGCTATACGCTAGTGTGTAGAAAATTAAATTGTTAAAATTTAAAAATAAAGCCTGTAAAATAAAAAAAAATAATGTCATTATTTTACAATACGCATACATTTAAATATTGTCACAATATTGTCATATTTTTAAAAATAAAGGTAGTTTTTAGGTCATGCTTTTTAAATATTTTTAGTATATAACTATATTACCAATCGGAGTAAAATTTTCTATCTACCATCAGTTTTCCTAAAAGGACGTTTTAAAAATTCCAAAATTTTTGGTCCATATTTATCCTTTTGTAAATATCCTAGGATACACTCTACATAGATGAGGAAATGCCTTATTGTATTTAGGGCTAAATAGATATTCACTAGTTTAAAATCTTTAAAGGGCATATAAACACAAGTTTAGTTATTTACTTATACATTTCATTAGACGATAATAAAATGAGGAAGTTGCCGGAAATGATATTGATATGAGGACAAAATGAAAGAGATTATTTTATTTCAGTTCCTTTCTGTTGTTTTAAGCAGAAAGTGTTTTAATTTAAAATGATATATTTAGTGACTTTTTTACTTATTTATTTAGATTTCTTTGATACTTTTGCAAGCTGGAACATTTTATAAATCAAATACTACAGGTATGTAAGTATGTTGTATGTTTTATGGTGGTTATTTACATAAACTCAAAAATACATTTTTTTATTATTTTAAGCAGCTTTGATGTGATTTCACTAGAATCAGTGGCGTAGCTACAGGGGAGCAAAGGGGGCGGTCGCCCCTCCGCCCCCTTGACTTGGCGCCCTTCTGCCAACGAAATAATATTTTCTAAAAAAATCTTCTATTTAATTCTTTATATACTTTTTATAGAAGCAAACAATGAGTATTAATATTATACCATCACAATTATAAAGTCCTGCAAAAGCCCCTAATAAAATAGGTTTTGTTTTTTAGTGCTTATTTTGTCGTCTCACGTTTGTCAACAGGCAAAAAAGGCTGTAGGTTTTATAGATCACAAGTTTAAATTCTTTATTTATTTAAAGAATTAAAAGCTGTTTTGCAAAAACAACCAATGTCATTCCTAACAGAGTGCCAATGTCAAATTTTTTTCCTAATTTACAAAAAAGTAATGCCTCTAGAACCTTCAAATATATCTCTTACTATGCAAAATACAACGATATTTATGAACATATTACAAAAAAATATATAGAGTTAGCCTCGGAGTTAGCCATATACAGGGTGGGCCAAATTTAACTTTCACACTTTTTAAGTAACAATAACTTTTTATCTGTTGAGTCTACCTTTTTTATTTTTACAGGGCTAATAGGTAGATATGTTTTCTTTAAGTTTGTCAATTTTGGTCGAGTAGATTCACTCAGGACCGGACTTACGGGACTTTTCCCAAAATGATGCATTTAACCTCGTTGAAAAGAAATGGGATTTAGCTACAATTGAGCTAATACGTTTTTCTTATAGAGAAACTATGGGAAATGATTCATTAAACGCGAATCTGTCAATAATTAGAGGATTCAGGCATTATGATTAGTTTTGATAAATGATGCGCCTCAAAAAGCATGCATTTCTCTCGATTTTAACATGGAACTTTCTTTTAGTGTGCTTTGAAAATCAAAAATGTGAGATTACCATGGTTTCTGAGTTGGATGCTGACACAACTTAACAGTAAATAATTAAAATTAAACGTAATAATTAAAATTAAAGGTATTATAGGTAAATTCGATATATTTTGCAACGAAGTTAAATGCATCATTTTGGAAAAGACCAGTAAGTCCGGTCCTAACTAAATTTATTCGACCAAAATTGACAAACCTAGAGATAATATATCTACCTATTAGCCCTGTAAAAATAAAAAGATAGGCACAACAGATAAAAAGTTATCATTAGTTAAAGAGTGTGACAGTTTAATTTGGCCCACACTGAAGATTTATTAGAGTTTTTTGAATATCTTGACCATATTGTTCCGGAACACCTCGTATAAAAACACGTGTCTTCGTTTTTATACCTTTATTAACAATCCAACGTAACTATGGTTACAACGACAAAATCTTTACTTGTCAATGTCTCGAAGTTTACAGCACAAAAGTCGAATCTATACTAACTGATCGGAGGTTTCCCGTCGCCCTTTTATAGTATGGTGGAAGAGTAAAGAATGATCTAGAATCTTTGAAAAATATCGTGAAAATTCCATAGTACAGGATGGCATAAAAGTTCTTAATGGATAATTCGGGCGTTTTCGGAAACCTTCGAAAGTGATGAAAGAACTTGGAAAAATTAAGGTAAATTATTTAAATAAATTAACAAACTAAATTAAATGATCCTAACTCTCTAAAATTCTAGAATCTAAACACATTTTTGAAAGTCTGTAACAATATTGAAAACTTAACATTGGCTGTTTAAAAAAAAAAAAAAAAAAAAACTTAAATTACAATGGCATATTGATAGAGTAAATATCATAAAGAAATGTCAAAATAAAACGTTTTTAATGTGGATAGTTGTAGTTTTGAATTTAATATTGTTTATTTTTGACAGAAAGTTTAATTTTTTTTTGGATTCTGTATTTTATTAATACAAAACGAATAATTCCTAAAAAATAAAAAATACTTTTTCTGCGGTAACATAATGCCTCTTCCAAAAAAGTCAGGTTTTAAGAAAAAAGCGATAAGAAAAGCTTATACTCTGCGCAGGGGCGTCGTTAAAATTGGAAACTTTATAAACGGTTACTAAAAGCAAAAACTCCATATTCAAAAATAGGAACTCCAAAAGGACTTCGCCCCTCCTGCCCCTAAACCCTGGCTACGCCACTGACTAGAATGCATGTATTAAAAACATAGATACATTTTGTCCTAAATGATTTTACCGGTCATAAGCGCTCCCACAGTGTCATAGAACCAATAAGGAGAATAAACTGCTATTGATCTGATCAGATCTACAATATTTCTTTTCTAAGGTCAGCTTTTTTAGACTTAACAAAATGCAAAGTATCGTATTCCCGTTCTGGTAGTACTTATAAGGATTTTTATCCTATAAATATTCAGGAAAATGGATCGCTAATTTTGGATTTTCATTTTGCGGTTTTGGCCACCAGTGACGCTCATATATTATTAGCTCCAACAGGTAATTGTATTTATTTACAAACTTTATATTAGACTACAGTAAAAAGCACCGAAACCGGTACTTTGATTGGTTCAGCCGGTCAGGCATGCATTGGGGGTCATTGGTTAGTTCTGGTAAGTTAAATATATATTTTTTAATTCGCTTTATTAGGAAATTCAAAAAAGATTTAACTAACCACCTTCCCAATGTGACAGTTTTGTATGACCGTTTGTGGCGCTTCGAACCAATCAAATTACCGGTTCGGGTGCCTTTTACTATAATATCTTTTTATGTTTAACGAAAAAGTGGTCACTATTACTTTTGGTCCTCCTAAGTCTGGTATATTTTAGGAACATACTATACAAGGAAACGAGGTGTCCCTCGCCGATTTTGATGAAACACCGATATGTTGTAGGACATAAAAAATAAGATACACGTATATTTTTATCGACCATTAAACTCTTTTAAGAAACCCAGAATTTTATTTATTAAAAATTCTGAAGGAAAATCAGCTTCTATTCATTTTCTAAAATATATTTGATAAACTCATTTTTTATGAGGGTTGATTTCTAGGGTGCATTTTACCCCTTAAAAGTGTTTAATGGCTGAAATGCGTGTCTCTTATTTTTAATATACAAATTAATATTGCAGTTTTATCAAAATCGGTGAGGGACACCTGGAGTAGTTTCCTTGTTAGGGAGCATATTCATATTCTACATCAAAAAATGTAAAAAAAAACATAAATATTAAGATTAGTTTTGGTGCAGAAAAATGTATCAATAAAGGTCATATTTACACTAACTAGCAAAGAAAAGCCATATTCAGCGTTTAATTTTAACATACAATTAAATTTACTGTTTCCTGAAGAAAATAATAGTAAAAATAATAAAAAATAAACGGCGAATAAGAACGAAAAAATCCAGAGGACACATTAGGTAGAATTCAACGGTTTTGGTAAACGTATTTTTATTTTGCTACAAAAAAAAAAAAAAAAATTGGTGTGTACCAAAATCAGGGCCGTATTAACTGTTTGTGGCGCCCTAGGCTACAATTCTCGGAGCGCCTATTCTCCACCAAAAAATTTTTGAAGAGCAAAATGTGAGTGCCAGGTGCCTTATACTTCACCTCCCAAAATAAAATTTGATGACCAAAAAGAAAAGGTCATTCCCTCCTTTTCGTGCCTATTTCATTCCAAAGCACCTTATTCACAGAGAAATTAGTCACCAAAAATCCCCACTCGACCTAAACTTTTTAAAAACCCCCTGTCCGGCGCCTATTTTTTCATGGCGCCCTAGGCTGCAGCCTAGTCAGCCTAATGGTTAATACGGCACTGACCAAAATCTATCTTTTAACGGGTATAAAATAAATTTAAAATGTATGTAAGACCTTTTTTCATATTTTATTAACATTCTGTAAGAACCTTATAAAGTAGTTTTGACAAATATGAAACCTTCTTCTTAGGATTATTATAAAGATGTGCTTCTTGTAGAGTAAGAGAACTTCTTGAAAAGAAAAAATATCCTGCAAAGTATTGACAGTGCTGCAAATGTAGGCATTTTTGATAATACTAGGGACACTTTTTAATGATATAATAAAGTTTGTAAAGTCAAAAATACCTTTCTTTTGTAATTCTGTTATAAAGATATAATAACACTGCTAACAGTGACAGAATTTTAACAGAAAAGAACCATGTGTGCGAAAACATTTTGTCATAATACAGTGGATCCGCAGTGATCCGAACCTGATTTTAATCCGGCGCTCCTTGTAATCCGGCAGGTCTAGTCAGTGGCGTAGCTAGGTAAGCAAGGGCCCTGGGGCAAAGAAGTTAAGTCTATAGGCCCTGTATACAATGGCAAGGAAATGAAATACATCGACTAATAGAGTAATTTGGCCCAAGACAAGTGACAACCAAAAACAAATAAACGGCTCTACCTCTTTGCCCCTACATTTATCATACATTTTTCATGTTCTGTTTAGTTGTTTTCTTAACAGGGCCCAAGAAAAGTAACAATAAAAAAAAAAAAGAAAGGTCTTCACCTTTTTTACCTAGATTTATAGTTTTTCTTTTCACTAATAATTTCGGGGGTCTCTCTCAACTCCAAGGACCCCCTTGAGCTTGGGGGCCCCGGGGCACTGACCCGCCTGGCCCCATATGGTAGCTACTCCAGTGGGTCTATTGAACGGGTTGTAACTTGCATGCGGCCACTTTTATTGTGTTCAATGCGTCATGTTTTAGTTTTAATTTAAATTTGTCGGATTACAAGGTACTATTACACAAAAAGTCCGGATTATAGAGGGTCTTAGCCAGTACTCTATAATCCTACTAATTCAATAGTCCGACATCGCCTTGCAAAACGTTTGTTGGATTACCGCGAGTCCTCTGTATAAAGAAATTTTTTACTTAATTTTTAATCCTTAACAAAGGACACACTGTTTTGCAGTTAAACATATACAGGGTGTTCCTTAAACACATGCTAATATTTAAGGAAGTGATTTTTTACTCATTTGAAAAAAAAACTTCAAAAACTAAACGTCTTAACTTTGAGATACATGGTGTTAAATTAAAAAAAAAAAACAAAAATTTCGAATACACCTATTTTGGTAAAAACTGTTATACTAAATATTAACCCTATTTAAATAAGTATTTATTGATTTTGTTTTATAATTGCTAATAAAAAGTTATAAAACCTAATTTTTAAAGGAAAAAAATCCCACAATGCTTCATTCAGGGTGTAAAAATATGCAATTAAGTGAATTTTATTTTTTCTTCAAACTAAAAAGATGCGGAAAAAACTGGCTGACATAAAAGCTGTATTTTTATTTGTTTAGTCTAAAGAAAGCACAAACATTTTACACATATTTACACAGTCAGTGGCGTACCGTTTTTTTGTTAGAAATATTCCTTCAGTTGCCTCTCTGAACGCCACTGGACTTATTAAATGTAATTAAGTTGGAAATAAATTTACATCTTAATGACAATAATAATATTGCCAAATTTAAAAAAATAAATAAATAAAGGATAGTTAGAATATAAAAAAAAGATTTTTTTTGGAATTTTAAAACTCTGTATCTTAAAAGTTAAGACGTTTAGGACATATGTCCATGTAATGTTTTTTCTTCAAATAAGTCCATAATTCACCCCCTTAAATATTAGCGTTTATTTAAGGAAGACCTTGTAATTAAAAAATAACCTTGGTGTGTCTTGCAATTTTATTTTTAGAAAATGTTAGTAAATCTGACCCTGCATATGAAATCGTTATCGGCGCGGGAGGAAACACTTTTGCTGATATCAGAAGGATGCAAAAATCAGACGTTAAGCATTCGGTTCGCATAAAGTCGCTGTTGTCAGCATTGGATCCTCAGTTCTTCTGGCTGCATATTACAAAAGGTTAATAGGTACCTACTATAAAAGATATTTTTAATAAAGTTTAAATCTTAGGGTTATAAGATCCGTTAAAAACTTTTAAACTCAAGGGCCTCAATTTTCGACTTAGGGAGTAGAAATTTCTGATGGAAAATGTTTCTCTCCTCTCTTTTCAAAATACCTTTTGATTGTAATAGAAAGAGGCAAACAAAACACCTTTTTCATCAGAAATTTCTACTCTCCAAGTCGAAAATCGAGGCTCAGTAAGCAAATTATTGTTAATGCTCAGAAAAAAAGCGTCACAAAAGGATAAAAAATACAAATAATTTATTTTGCTTTGATACTATAAATACTATGCAAATATGCTACAACACACAATATTTTTAGTTGGTAATGCAGGACTAATAGAAGTGGGTAGAGAAGGATCCAATACTTCATTCATATCTTGGCAGGACCCTGATCCTTTACCAGTTAAATTTATAAGTTTTAGTACATGGTCTGGTATAGAAGCTAAGTGGTATTTTGATTGTGATAGATCCGGACATGAGGAGGTAATTTTAAAAAATACCATTTATACACACTGGGACATACAATTTCATTCATAATGGGTGTTAATAATTTTTTTGGTGTTATAAACAGTCCAGCATAAAATTTTGTTTAATATGGTGCATTTTTGTTTCCCATTTAAGGTATTGTCAAAACTTAAAGAGATAGAACAAATCTGATTGCCCAATTTGGTTTTCGATATTTTGAAACAAATGCAGGGAAGTAACACTCAACAATTTTTTTGTCATGCATGGATTGATTTGAAATTTTAATGGAAGGTAGAAAATAGCCAAGGATTAAAATCGATATCGAACCAACGGGCGCCAAAACCCTGGGGGTAGTTGCCACTCCTCCTAGAGGGTGGAATTTTTTTATTTTAACCACAGAAATCGATTAAAAAGGGTATTCTTAGCAAAACATATTCCCTATATTTTTTTGTAAAACCCTGTATTTTTCAAGTTGTTCCCGTTCGAAAGTAAAAATTTTTTAAAGGAAAAATCGACCTTTCTAATGGGCTTTTCGCAGATAACTCGAAAATTACGCATTTAAAAAACTGTAGATCGAAAAATCGTAGGTTTTAAAAAAGCAAACAAAATTGTTTTATTATAATTTTTTACGACCAATACGAACCGAGATACGGCGCGGCGTGTTAAATCTTTTTAAAGTACCTAATTAGAATTAAAAAAAGTCTTTCAGTGAGTTGTGATGAAAAGAAGGTCAGTACCTAATTTTTTCTATAAACAAATTAATAAAAACAACCCCCTAATTACCGCCTAAGTAAAATTTACCTCTATCTTTCTGCAGTTATCTTTATACAAGTATTTTTAATACGTCCAAGATGTTGATGATGAAAAAAAAAACACACAATTTCGTATTTTTACCCTTTTTCTAAATGCTTTCAAAAATACTGGAGATAAGAAAAAACAATGGTGTACTTAATTGTAGAGTTTTAAATTATTCAAATTTTTATGTGCGTAGGTACAGTAAATATTTAGGCCAGATATAGCCCTTTAATACATCTATTTACGAATAAGCACAACTTTTTTCGAGCCCTTTAAACTCGCTCCACTTTAAATCTAAGAAATCATAAGAGATTTTATTCATAGAGCCCTTTTGCCTCTAAAAAACCATACAAAATATTTTTTAAATAAATTTTTATTGTTAAAAAAAAACAATATTTTTTTTCGAAAAATTCAAATAGCCCAGTTGGGAGCATATATATTAACCTACATTTTTTTTTGAAATTAGACTTTTTAATTGGTTAAACTTGTCAAGGTCAGCTTTAATTACAATTAGGCGACAGTTAGGTTTGTTTTCAGTAATTTTTTCATAGAAAAAATTAGATACTGACTTTATTTTAATCATAACTCACCTAATTCTTACGCAAAAATTCCTTGTGTCCATGTGTTTTTCTCGAAATATGCAGTATTTCCCGCTATTTGACAAATTTTGCATTTGGCGAAAAAAGCTAACCATTAACACTTATCTCGCTTCGTATTGGTCGCAGGAAAATGAAACAAAATAACTTTGTTTGTCTTTTTAAAACCTACAATTTTGTAATTCACAGTTTTTTTAAATAAAATGAAAAATTTTCGTCAATAACTTTAGTTTTACAAAAATAAAATGTCGTAAACATTTTTTGCTTAGAATAACTTTTTTGGTCGATTTCTGTGGTTAACATGTAAAAAAATATGCTCGCTCTAGGGGAGGTGGCAACCACCCCCAGGGTTTTGACGCCCTTAGGTTCGATATAGATTTTGATCCTTGAGTTATTCCCTACCTTTTGTTAAAGTTTCAAGTCAATCCATGCAGGACCAAAGAATTCCCAGGTTTCACCTTTTTTGAGGTTCATTTCCTGTACTACAGGAACTTTTGTTATTAGAGATAGTAAATGGATATAATATAATATGTGGATATGCATAAAAATAAATTTTAATATTTTTTTTTTAGGAAATCGAGAAAACGTTGACCACATTAGAAAAGTTACGACGTAACTTGCTAAATTTTTATGACCCAATGGTCAGACCAGTAATTGACCAATCGACGATTACTATGGTTTCTCTAACATTGAACTTAATGACGCACTTCTTAATAAACTTCCTCCTACGGTCTTCCAACTAAACTCTGCTCTTGGCTCTCCAGTTATCTTTCTAATCGACGTATATCAGTCATGGTTGATGGCCACTCTTCAAGCTTTCACGAAATTAATGCTGGAGTGCCACAGGGTTCAGTACTAGCACCAACTTTGTTTCTTCTTCACATCAACGACCTTCTCTCTTCCACAACCAATCCCATTCATAGTTATGCTGACGATAGTACCCTTCACTCCACTTTCAGGTTCCCAAACCAATCTCTCAACCCGACTTGGAAAGTGAACGCAGGGCGATGCAGATATCTCTCTTTCGGTCGGTGATCTCAATTTGATATTGGATTGGGGCGCCAAAAATCTTCGTTCAATTTAATGCATCCAAAACACAATCGTGTTCCTTGTCGCGAAAAAAATCAATCAAACACCCATCCTTTGCTTATGAGTGGCCAGGTTTCGGCAGAGCGTGGGGACACATTTGTCCTTGTGGGCGTCACATTTGAGAATAACCTTAACTGGCATAAACACATTGTATCTATAGCCACCGCGGCTTCAAAAAAGCTTGGATTTCTTTTCCGAGCCAAAATATTTTTTTCTCCTTCCAATTTATACACTTTGTATGTGTCCCAAATTCGACCCTCTCTGGAATATTGTTCTCATGTCTGGGAATGGCATCCCCTATAACCCTCAGCATTCTTGATGCCATTTAAAGAAGGGCTGTTCGTCTTATTAATGATCCTTTACTTACTCAAACACTTCCTTCTTTTGCCCATCGTCGGAGAGGATCGGGAGATCTATCGCTCTTCTATAGATACTTTTACGGCTTCTGCTCCGACGAGTTATCCAGTATAGTATAGTCCCTCCACTTGTTGACCAGGGGACCAAACCAGAAAATAAAAGGGTGAGCTCAGGTAAAATTTTATTAGGTGTCGAAACGAGAATTCTCCAAACGGTAAAATACCGTTTAAACATGTGTTGTCCACGCGCCATGGTTACACAATACACCGGGGCTGCAGTAAAACATATAGATCCTGTAAAATCCTTAATCACTTTGAGATATTTAAAAAAAAAAAAACATTTCTTCCAAAAATTTGCTCTCCCTCTTCGTTAAGCCGAATTTTTTGTTGTCAACGGTTGTCAACGGTTCGCTAAAAATCATTACACATTTTTTGAAGGTAAATGATGACGTCATCAACGTCGCGTATTCAACCGTTTTTGCGCATTCAACCGCTTTGAAAACAGGTCGGAGAACGCTGCAAAGAAGTGAGATCCCCTAAAAAGAGACAGATATTAAGTAATTTGTGCGCTGTTGTAGTTGTGTGGATGTTACAAATACGAAAAAAGATTATTTATAAAAATAAATGAAGAAAGGAAAAATAATTAAATACCCTAAAAAATTAAGTGAACTCGCGAGCTGGGTCAAGCAACAGGAAAAGTAAGGTTAAAAATTATCAGCTGGATACATAGGTTTAAAAACATCGTTTTTTTTACTAGCACATTTTTAACGACGTCATTTTTAAATATGCTTTAAAACGTCAAGGTCTTAAACCGTTTTGACAATAAAAAATTCGCATTTACTCAGGTAATATTTGAAATAGAAAAAAGTGTAAATAAGAAATTTGTAGATAATTATCTTCTTAATAGAAAGGTGTAATCTGATGTTTAATGTAGTAGTCCGTTTTTGAACTACAATATAAACTTGCATTTTTTAACGAAAACCATAGTTAGCTATGACTTGGCTTTGGTTTTAAAGACAAAATTATTTTTTAATTTGTGTGTTTTTCTAGTTGACCAAGAAACAAGTAAACCAGTATTGTTAAAAATTCCTTTTCTTTTGACAGCCTCTCCAGTAATTACTTTAACTTCCATATGCTCGTGAGACTCAACTATAATAAATTATGCATAGGCCCAATTAAGGGGGCTAGGGAGACTTAACCCCCAAGACGGCGATTAGCCCTTCCTCTCCCCAAATTATTGAATATTTATTATATATTAGTGTTTTTCGACAATTATACTCTATAAACAAGGGCTTAAGCCCCCAAAAGCCAGAGGCTAGTTGCGCCACTGAATTTATGATTTTAACGTATAAGCGTTGTGTCCAAAAACAAATGTTTTTTTTGTCAAAATATCTAGTAAGCCATGATTTTTAGACGAAGCAAATAGTTATTTAAACTAAGCTTTTAAAATTACTGTCGTTTTCCATTTAACCATCTCTATAGCTGCAACAGTTTTCGAGGTCCCTGTACTAAACATCGAAAAAACTAACCCTGTATACTGACTAAACTCACACTCAAACATTAAATGGAACGTTGGTATATTCAATATAAAGTTTATGCATTAAACAATTTAGGAACGGCAGATTTCAAACGTAAAGTTTATAACTTGCTAGTCAACATCATCAACCATGTAATTCAAAAACATCTTTGTAATAATAATTTTATTTAGTGCTGTAGGAAATCCAAAAAATATCCTTCAAGACACTATGATGATAGTAGATTATAATGGGGAAGTAACTTGGAGACCACTTTTACAAGTGACCGCATTTTGCGGCTCTATAAATTTCGGTGAATGGCCAAGAGACTCACATCCGTGCAAACTACTTTTGGATTTTTAAAAGATATTAACAATATTATGCTCAATTTTACTGAAAGTGGAAGTACTTTGGTAAGTTTCACATCTAAAAAAAAAAAAACAGTAGATATAACATACGCTCTAGTATTTGGAATCTCATATTTCCGAAACCGTTAGAAAAAATTATTTTATATGTGGTATCATCTTTTATTTTATTAGAATGTAGCAACCGTTTGCGAAAACCGCAAGTCTCTATCTCTAATAATAACCACGATACCTTGCAATTGCAATGAAATCCGGACAGCCTGTACATATAATGTTTTAACGGAGATGAGGTCAGGGACACGAAATAACATTCATTGCAGGAATCATAAATCTTTGCCCCGCTTTGTCTGTATAAAAATGTGGCCACTTTACTCTAATTAGAAGAAAAAGGGGTGGGTAAAGATCAGTAATTTTGCCCATCATAGTCACGAAAATTAAAAGTTTTTGTCAAAATTAATTAATTATTTTTGAAGAAGTTTAGGTATTGGTCTTTACATTTTTTCAGAAGAAGTATAAAACAAATAGTCACTCATGTTAAACAGCCATCAAATTTGATATATTTGTTGAAATTTTGTGTGATTTTTACAATTTTCTATTTTAAAAAAAATCTGTCAAGCACTCGTCGCAGTAAAACAAATAAATGCTGCTTAGAAGCCTATTTACTGTGTTTAAAACAATAAACAAAATCTCAGTGCGCCGAGAGCTTGAGAATTTTTTTAGTAGAAAATTAGAAAAATGACTCAAAACAAACAAATTTCAACAAATATAGCAAGTTTGATGACCGTTTTATGTGAATTGCTATTTAGAACTAACCAGAACTAAACTAAACTTCTTATAGATATGATAAATAAATTTTGATAAGAACTTTTAATTTTCGTGACTATAATGGGCGAAAAATGGTTGATCTTTACCCAACTTCTTTTAGCTGTAACAATAAAATTTGATTACATTTCACAAAAAAAAAAAAAATACAAAAAGAGGATTTGCCTTTAAAACTTGGGGTTTTATTCTGTGTGTGTGTGTGTGTGTGTGGGGGGGGATAAATAAAAAATCAACTTGTTTTCTTAAATTTCAAAATTTAATTTTCGTTTACCAAAGTGTTCCTCTTTAGGCCAATAGCATCTGGTATATATTTGATGATAAGTTGTAAGTATTTGTTGTTAACTAAATATAAATTGATCCAATATTTCAGCTTCAACATGGTTCTTCACAATGGTTGATTATGGATGCCGCAATTTATGATGTTAAACCAAATGATTCCAGTACGGACCTGGCTTTATTTGGTCTTTATGTTGAGGTCAAAAGATCTTCAACTATTTACAATACAATTTTCTTTACTCCATTTTTAGGTAAGAAATGAAAGATTAATTAATTGATTATAAAGAAATGGATATATTTTTTCTTAAAATTTTAGTAAGATTTATCCAATAATTTTTAGTTATTGCTACTTGTCTGTTATTATCATTTTGGATAAGTCCATTTGGTCCGATGAAAATTTCGTTGGGCGGTGCACAATTACTCATGGAAACCATTATGTTGCTATCGTTAGCAGAATATGTACCAAACAGTTATGACAGTGTACCTTTTTAAGTAGAGTAATATTTTTAAATTGCTTTATAAACTGGAACATATACAGGTCGGATAAGACCACAGTATAAAATTATTTTAGTCTATACAGGGTGTCTCAAAAAAGTGTGACGTATCAAAGCTATATTTTTTAAATGGAACACCCTATATTTCATGACGGTTTTAGATTCTACTTTAAAAATAACTCAAGTTTGTTTATAGTACTAAGTGTCTAATTTTCTCGTTTTTGTGATATTTGATTTTTTGAAAAATGCAGAGGTAAAATTAAATTGATTTTACTTTTAACACTTTTAAACTTTAAAATGTGTAACAAGATTGAAAAAAGTCGCTATATCATACGTAGGTCAAATCAAGATCAAATATTGTACAGGTGATCAAAAAATAATTTCAATTCTTCAGAAAATCAAATAGCTATATCTCTCTTATTTTAAATGGAACACCCTGTATTTTTTTACGTCACATGATGACAAATAAAATACTTTTTCAAATGGTGTATAGGTTGCCTATACCTATCTTTTGTGCTTTTTTAGTAAAATCTGTTTTTACAAATTTTTTAGTCCAAATGTTTATTTAAATTAAAGTTGGCTGTGACATAGCATGCTCATTAATATTTTTCTTAAAGAAAATAACAACGACCATTTATTGATTACTAGTGTTTTAGTCAGTTTAAAAGAAATTTCAATGATTTTAAATAAAAACCCTTTTTCTACAACAACAAGATTATATAATACTGGTAGGATGTGACAAAAATGGTTTACTTTAGTCTTAGAGTTAATCCTGAAAAATATTCCAGGAGAAACCATCTGATAACCTTAATAGTTGCTTTAAAAAATTTGACACAGTGATTATGGATAATGGAAGAAACGAGTTATAGGTCACAGAATGTCGTCATAACTGACCAGAGGCGTTATTAGGATTGTTTAAAAACACAAGTTTTATCATTACCACATTCAGCTGAAATAAGTGTTATTGGAAGTAGCATTATAAGCAACTAATGATTTTTTTCTGTGAATTTTAAAATAGTGGCAGATAATACAAAATCTTTTAATTTTGTGCTTTTTCCAACAAATTTACATTTTGCAATAACGGCTTAGTAAATAGGCATAGCTATATCACAGCCTACTTACATTTAAATAGACATTTGGAATAAAAATATGTTAAAACGGAATTTACTTAAAAAGTATAAAAGATAGGTATAGGCAACCTATACACCATTTGAAAGAGCATTTGGTTTGTCATCATGTGGTGTAAAAAATACAGGGTGTTCCATTTAAAATAAGAGAGATATTGCAATTTGACTTTCTAAAAAATTGAAATTATTTTTTGATCACCCTGTATAATCTATGATCTCGATATGACCTACGTATGATAAGGCAGACTTTTCCTAATCTTGTAACAAATTTTAAAGTTTAAGGAGTTTATATTGTTAAAATAAAATTAATTTAATTGCACCCCTGCATTTTGAAAAAAATCAAATATCACAAAAACAAATAAAATTAGACACTTGGTACTATTAACAAACTTAAATTATTTTTTTATGTAGAATCTAAAACCGTCATAAAATATAGGGTGTTCCATTTAAAAAAATATAACTTTGATACGTCACACTTTTTTGAGACATCCTGTATAGAGTAAAATAATTTTATACTGTGGCCTTATCCGACCTGTATATGTTTCAGTATTTACTTTTTAAAACCCCATGGTTATCCAGCTACAGACCGTGTCGAATATGGTGGGCCACCCTGTATAAATAACTCGTCTGATGTCCACCGTCAGTGGATTTGTGTTTATATAAATATTTTTGAGTACTACAAAGTAGTACAGGGTTTTCATTTACATTTCGCCACCCACTTTTAACTAAAACCAAGAAGGATACAAAAACGTCTTGTATAAAAGCTTCATACTTTTTAATCTATTACACCAATCAACAAAAAAAATGTGTTTCTGTGTTCTCATGCCTAAATTCTAATTGTAGAAATTGAAAAACACTTAAGTCATAAAGTTTGCTTTTGTCTGATTTACGTTAATAAGTATATTGAATATAATAGAGCCCATACAAACATAAAAGAAATACAATTATTAAAAGAAAAAAAATTGGTACGCCATTGCTTTTTCAACAAAAAAAAAAAAAAAAATTAAATCATCATTTATTTGGCAACAAATTTGACATCTTTACTATTTTTACTCCGAGGTACCGTTTTAGGGTAAAAAAAAACTAAAAATAGGGCACTAGCATACTAGTTCAAAATAATTTCGTTATACTAAAAATTCATAAACACGGTTTATTAAAAGTTAAAAGGTCTCGAAATTCTTTACAAATTTAATAAAGATTTTAAAAATAATTTTTATTTTTAAAATAACCAGTGCCGTACTATATATTTTTTAAATTTCCAGTACACAACCTGTTCGGACGCCACTGGTGGAAATAATTAAAAATCTTTTACATTAAAAAATGCTTATTGGTGCTAAGTAGGTGCATGTCAAATTTCATAAAATATCTTAAACAGTTTTGAAGTTATAATAAAAAAAAAAAAATTGTCTTAAAATTTTAACACCCTATAGCTTAAAAACTAAGAGGTTTAGGACATATGTTCATATAAATTTTTTCCTAAAATAATCCAAAGAATTATATCCTGTATTTAAATTATACTCTGTGTAAAAATCATCAATTATTCCCAAAAACTTGCTCTAATTTCTACAAAAGCAAACATTAATTAAAAAAAAACATATATTTTCCTTAGTTTTAAGCTAAAAGCAACTAAATTTTAATATGGAGAAGTCAGACACAAAAATCGTGTTGACCAGTGTTATCTTTTGTGCATAACAAAAGAAATAAATAAACAATAAAAGAAAAAATGAAGAGGTAACTTTTTACGGAACATCCTGTATATTATCTCAACATTAGGAAGGATTAAGGTGGTAATATTTTAAAAACTATTAAAAATAGATATATTAAACATTGTATTTTTGTAAAGCGTTTTAAAAGACCTAATAGTGACTTTTTATAGGGTTTTTCATTTAAAAAAGTTTACCTTTTCATTTTCTTGAGTTTTTGATGTTCCTTGTTTCTTTTTTAAGGCTCAAAAGATAATAGATAAAAAGTATGAAACTTGTATACAAGACGTTTTGTCTATCCTTCTTGATTATAGTTAAAAGTAGGTGGCAAAATATAAATGAAAACTCTGTACATTATGCTAGTTACTAAATAGCAAATTAAATAACGGCCATGCTTTTAGTTTTTAAAAATCCCCGACAAAAAGCAAATATTTTGAAAAATTATTTTAAAGATACATAACTACGAATAATATGAAACACAAACTCTGATTAAGTATATTTTTTCCAATTTCAGATTTGTATCATATAAATAAGAATCAATTTAATTCTTGCATTTGACATTGTGTAGTTTTTTATATTCTTATTTTTTTAGTTCTACTTTATAGTTGGAGTTTTGTAGGAAGTTTATTTTCTATTATTGTATCAATATTGGTAATAAACATATCTAGGAAAAAACAGAAAAATTCATTATCTCACGTAATGTGCAATATACTAACTACCAAATTTGTTAAAAGTCTATTATGTCTACCAAATGTGGTGGTGAGTATAATTTTAAGAGTAAGTGTGAAAGTTATAAAAACAAAAATAGCAGCAAGACATTTGAAAAAATAATTTATGTAAAGTATTTTTTTAAATAATTATACATTTTCTTAAACTATGCGAAAAAAATTTAAAATTAAATTAATATAAAAAAAATGCATATTAAACTTCACTGGGGCGCATTCAGAATCGGCGCGCGGTAAAGAAATGCGCAATAAGCAAGACCTTATCAAAACTAAACATAAGAAACAAATTTATTTGCGAAGGTCACAAAATGGGTGAAGTTTACCCCAATTTTGTTGAATTTGAAAGAGCCCTTGATGTTGGATGTGTTCGTCCAAGCAGAGCGAACTCCACGAAAGTCGGTTTGATTAGTCGCAGCCAGTGGCAAAAACAGCCGAGGATGAGCTTTAAAAATGCATCGACGTGAGAAAATCTTTCAACCCCCCATGTACGGACAATCTCTCCATACTCGACCGTTCTGGGTTTGCACGCTATGCACCCAATCGTCTATTCACTCAACACCCCTCACCTTCCAAGTGGGGGAATGGTAGGTTAATCGCTCTGCCTAGTCAAATTTCAAAGCTCATCGTCGGCTATTTTCGTCACTGGCTGCGACTCATTACACTGACTTCCGTGGAGTTCGCTCTGCTTGGACGAACACATCCGACATCACTTTATGATCAACCAAGTGCGAACGAAGATCTTGTGTGGCCAATGTAATCCAATACCCGTCGCGGCATATAGCCAGGGGAGTAGTTGTTTTTGGTTCTCATGATCGTTCCCTAGAGGAGCCACTAGCAATAGCATAGAGTAAGGAAATTATAAGAGTTATCATGGAATAGCCGATTTAAGGACAGGTCATGCGAAAACTCCCAATATAATTTTATTCGTTTCTCGTTGAAATACCGCCAGTTAGTCATTTCAGTAAGCTTACGTGTCTCCCCACCGCTGATGTTACACGAAGCGAGGCTTCGACTCGACGCATTTAAAGTGTAAACTGGAAAAATGACAAGCCTGCCGCCAAGCCTGCCGCAAAAGCGGTACGAAAATTTTAGCATGCCATGGTTTCTCTTATCCGTAGGTATGTTACTTTATGGCAATAGTGGTCTCTGGTATTTGGGTCAGAGCTTAGGCTCTTATTATGGAGAGTAGAGGGGAGGAGTACCATCTGAATGTATTAAAAACTGTCCGTCGAAAGGAGCAACTTAAGGTGGCGCCACAGTAGCCAGTGGAGAGGTTTTAACCAATGAGCATGAATTATTAGAGTGAGATAAAAAATGATATAGACACAAAATAGAAAAGGAAATAAATACTAAAATTCCTCCACTGGCTACTGTGGCGCCACCTCAATTTGCTACATTCCGATGGCCACTTTTTCGACTTGTCCGCCATAAAAGATGGTCATCCTCCCCTCTACCATCCATATAGCTCTTATTTCAGCCTAAACTTAACTCTTTAAACCTAAATAAAATTTGTTTTTTTGTTGTTTTTAATGATTTCTATTTTATTGAATGGTTTTAGATGCCTGATGAGTATGGAAACCTAAATGCTTCTCAGTCTATTTCCAATTTATCAAAAAGAAGAAGACAAAAATCAATCCTTTTGGATATTGTTAGGAGTTGCTATTGATAGACTGGCATTTTTGATTTATGCAACTTTAATTAGTTACGTAATTGGAACTTACATCATATCATGCTTCTAAAGTTGTTTTTTAAATTTTATTTTATTTAACATCCAAAGTACACGTTTATATACTGTCCGAAATAAATTTCATTATAAAAATGCTTATTAAAATTGTTTTTACTAAAAATTAAATAAATAATAGTTATTAAAAAAGTATTAGATATTATTTTATAATGGTAATAAGTAACATTACAGTAGCTATAATATACTTCCTAATATACAAAGGTGCACACACACATTTTACGTTTCCTGTTTGTAGGTTAACTTAAAAAAATTAACTTGCCTTATCCTATTTTTTTTTAAACAAACCGTTTTAACTTGTGACTATGTCGAGCTGTTTTCAGGTGAATTATGGGTTAAATATTGTAGTCATAAACTACACGTTTTACACAACAACACTGAATATGACTTACAATTTTTTAAACACTGTCAAATCATTTAGGTTAATTTTAGAAAATGTATGCTCTACAAATTTCGAACAACCCATTTTAAATTGCTTATAAAAATTTATTAACTTTAAAAACAAAACAAAGGAACATGTATTCTTAAACAAGAAAGATGGGAGTTTATTATGCTTTGAATATGGTGGTGCCAGCAAATGACTGCCACCCTCTTCAATACATTCTTCTAACTGGTTCATAAATTTTCTCATTACATTTTGAAGAACCTTGCCTAGAAATAGCGTGGATTTCATTGGCAATATTTGTTTCTTAGCTCCCTTACATTTCTAGGTTTATTGGCAAACACTTTATAGTTTTAAATAGCCCCAGAGAAAATAATCTGGTGCTGAAAGGTCGAGGCGATCTTGCTGGCCATGAATGGTACCATTCTTAGAAATCAGTCTGTTTGGAAAGGATTGTCGCAAAATATTCCATGCTTATTTCCGCCGTGCTGGCTTGTTGCGCCATCCTGCTTGAAACCAGTAATGTCCAATTTCATTTTGAATTTGCGGTAAGCCAAGAATATCTGCAACATTTGAACATAGCGTGGCGGCAGTAATCGTTACTGTCTGACCATTTTCCCAAAAAAAATAAGGTCCGATTATCCCAGATCGAGGAGATGGCGCACCATACAGTTACTTTGGGATGACATCGTAATGGACGCCTGATGAGCCTCGCGTGGATCTCTCGTGAGCCCACGTAACGACAATTCCTGTTTATTTACATCTCCGTTGAATAAAAGTGGGCCTCATCGCTCATAAACATATTGTTTCTCAATACCTTGATAAATTGGGTACGAAGAAGGCGATGAACTCAAGTCTATTAATCTCATCCTGATGATCTTATTTCTTGAACACCAGGATCTTGTATGGGTGAAACATTCATTTTTTTTAACATTCTTGTGTACTGCTCAGATAAATTTAAACAGTAGCATGTTTAACAACATGATTTTGGGACTAGCGATAATTGCATTTAACTCTGTTCCTGTTCAGTGCATTGCAGGCAGACTCTGGCCGCCCACTTGACTTCTTGTCTAAAAACGGATCCTCCTGTCCTCCATTTACGGGAATATGAAACTGTAATGGTCTTTCGCTGCGGACACTGTCGGTCATTTAAATTGACGTCGAAAACACGTTTGAACGGCTATAATGGAATTATATTCAATAAATTTTTCGACACAAAAAATGCGATGTTCTGTTAACCAACGCGGCATTTTGACAACTGTCAACAATTTTAATAAACTCTCCAAAGCCTACTTTTCCAAATAAAAATATCGCCATAGTGAATACTCGATACATTTTTTATATTAAAGAAACAAAATAGGTAATACATTTTGCCGGACCCTTAAATCTTTATAATTTATACTTTTTACAAATGCCTACAGGGTGATTTTAACGCTGTATAGAATGCAAGAAAATAAGAAAATGTTTCAAATATAATTTTTTTCTAAAATGCTTTGCTTACGAGATACGGGGGTTGAAGTTTAAGGAAAAAAGCCTTTTTTATCATACCTTTCCCGCCACTCCAGAATTTTAACAAAATTTGGTAGACTTCTTTTGACCATTGCATTACATTTTTTGCTGTAAAAGTTTTTTTAACATTTTTTACCAGTGGCGTTTCTCGAAATTATCACTTTTTAACCTTAGAAACATTATTATTGATGTATTTAACCATAAGAATTATTTAAAATAAATAAGAAAAAAACTATTGTCACTCAGGTCAGGTCATATAAGGAAAAACGCTCGGATACGTCAATTTTTGTTTTTAGCGAGAAACACTTTTTTGCCACTTTCACTCCTTGAACTGCAACCCTCTAGCAGGGGTGAGATTCACCCCAAAATCTTAAAAGATAGACGGGTCGCGTAATACCTTATTTTGAACCCAGTATACAAAAACAACATTGTCTCTTCGTGAATCATATTTTTTTACAAGCAAAAATGTTTATCAAGAATAATTTTTTGTCGAAACATATTTTTTTTATCCATTTGTCTTCTTGTAAACCCCATCCGTGGACAGCAGTTGCGTAGCTAGGTTAGCCGGGGCCCTGGGGGCAAACAACTAAAGTAGGGCCCTAATTATGGGCGCCGGCAGGATGATATTTAGGGTGGTGCAGAAAATTGGAAATGTCGAGAAGCAACAAAAATTTTAGAGAGCAAAAAAAAACGATTCTCATCTAACAAAAACAACTTTATTTATACATTTTCATATACTGACGACACCAATAATATTTTGAAAACAACAACAAAAAAAAGGTCTGCACGTTTTTTAATTCACCTGCATTTACATATTTTCTTTTCACTACTAAACTTGGGGACCTACGGGTCAATTGCCTGGGGTGCAAAAGACGCTACAAAAGACGGCAATAAGGCAATTACAAAGTATACAGAGACTCGCTTGTCTATGTATTACGGGGGCCATGAAATCGACCCCTACTGCAGCACTGGAAACGCTGCTTAATCTACCGCCACTTCACATCTACATACAGGGTGAAGTGAAAGCGGTACAATACCGTCTCAAACAAGGCCAGAGTCCTATCATAAGACAGGAAAGGGCCATACAATGGAGATTCAAGGAGGACCAAGAAGTCAACTCAGTGTGTGAGATGCCTTCAGACAAAATGGTACCAAGCTACTGGCTAAACAAAGGTTTTCAAACTTTAATACCAGACAGAAAGGACTGGGTGGCAGGGCCTCCCATTAAAGCCGACCTAATCTGGTATACAGACGGCTCCAAAACAGACCAAGGAGTTGGAGCAGGTATATATGGGGACAA
The DNA here is from genome assembly GCA_014170235.1 of Listronotus bonariensis. Classification (NCBI taxonomy): domain Eukaryota; kingdom Metazoa; phylum Arthropoda; class Insecta; order Coleoptera; family Curculionidae; genus Listronotus; species Listronotus bonariensis. The sequence continues at coordinate 122,179 of JACEGR010001824.1, read as the reverse complement.
ACCAAGGACGAAAATAAACTTGGGTCTCGGACAACACCCTACTGTGTTCCAGGCCGAAATTGTAGCCATAGAACAATGCGCTAGGGAAATCATCAGAAGGAGCTATGAGGATAAAACCATAGTAATCTATTCGGACAGCCAGGCAGCCATCAGGGCACTCAGTTCATGCAAAATCAGCTCCAAGCTGGTGCGGGACTGCGTAATTGCCCTGGAAGAGGTGGGTGCGTCCAACAAGCTAACCATTGCCTGGGTACCTGGACACGAAGGCCACGAAGGCAATGAAGAAGCTGATAAATTGGCAAAGGAGGGGCTGGTAGGACAATGGTAGGTCCTGAGCCCTACTGTGGTATTCCATCATGCCAGGTAAGGTCATCCATTAGATCATGGATTATGAGGGAATCACAAGACTGGTGGAGGAGAACACCAGGACAGCGTCAGGCGAAAGTGTTCATCAAGGCTTACTCGCCAGAATTTACAAAAGACCTTCTGAATTATAACCGGAAGGCAGTAAGAATAATAGTGGGTCAACTGACAGGTCATTGCAGACTGAATAAACACCTGGAAACTATGGGCCTGGCAGAAGAAAACCTATGTAGGTTCTGCCAGGAGGAGGAAGAAACCGCAGAACACGTATGGTGCTACTGCGAAGCCCTTTGTCGTCTGCGGTTTGCAAGGCTGGGTGAAGAAAAACCTAAAGCGGCAAGATATACCAAGGGGCCAGTTTCAAGCTTGTGGAGTCTGATTAAACAGACCGGCTTGGATAGCGTGCTCTAACCTATGGACGGAGGACACACAATAAACCTGAGCAGGTTGCAGTGTTAGAGGATATGCAATCCACCTCCTAATCTAATCTAATCTAATCTAATCTAAACTTGGGGACCCCTCTCAACTCCAAGAGGCCCTTCTGAGTTTGAGGGCCCCGCTTAGCCCCATAGTAGCTACGCCACTGGTGGACAGTCTGTAGATTTAGAAAACTAGGTATTTAAACAAATATGGAAAAATAAATAACTAGATGGATCTTATAGTTATTATACACAAAATGTTTAAATAAAACACATAATTTAATGTATCTATTAATAAGGAAATTCAACAACACTACTTTTACTTGATTTGGATCTGCTGGTTGATGGTTCGGGTGACAAAAATATTTCATCTTTACGTGATGCATTATTTAATAAACTCCTAATTTTCTGAACATATTGTTCGTTCTTTTTTCTGTTTGGAGCTGGCAGGTCTTCTTTTAGTTTTAATTCTGGAATATCATGGACGTCTAATGCTAAATAAGGGGCACCAAGAGCAACTTTAGAACGCATCTAAAATATATACTGGGTTAGCAAAAAGAATCGCAATTCTTAAATATATCTGAAACCGCTAAAGCTACCAAATTTGGTATTTAGGATGTTTTGGGTATGTGGAATTAATATAGTATAATATCAACACTGTTGTCATATTTCTCATTTTCGTGCTACACCTTTAGTAAAACGTACGTTAGCGCCTAAATATCTTTAAAACCGTTAAAGCTGTGTTTATAAAATTCGGTATTTGGAAGTTTTGGGTGTGCCTAATTGAACAGTAATATTAGGACTATTTTGGTGAAAATGCAGTGTTGTCATATTTTGACAACTCGTAAAGATTAAATTTTAAAAATTTGGAATCGTACTAACGTTGGTACGCGTTGCCGCGCTTATTGTTGCACCGGTGAGATCGGCAAAAAGTTGACACGCCCAATTCATTGCAATTAAAATAAATAGGGCATTCCATTTATAATAATAACAAAAGTATTCGTGTAGAGAAAAAATGAGAAATCTCTTAACAATACCGATATTACTGTTCAATTCTGTCTGCTCAGCAACCCCTAATCCAGAATTTTATAAACGTATCTTAAGCGGTCTTAGAGATATTTGAGAGCATCTGTATTTTTGCGGACAATGTGGTATTTTCTACTAAACTAATAAAAATTAGATTATACAAATTTGTTAACTTATCAAGTTTTGCCTAATCACTTTATTGCGATGAAAAAAATGAAGCATTCCATTAAAAAAACAAAAAAACGTATAACACAAAACTGGGAAATGTAGTAATAATATAGAATTTCATTGATACTAATTAACACTAATACTATAAAGTTTATAAAATTATTAGGCGTATTTAAACTTCAGTCAAATTTAAAAAAAATGGGACAAAAAAATATTTAAAAATAAAAATGCAGTACTTTGTTTTTATAATTTAACAGAAAATAATATTAGATTTAGTTTACCCCAAAAAAAAGTGATGAACAAACATTTTTTATTATACTGCGGTGTTTTTCCCTAGTTTTGGCTTATAGCCACTAAATAGTTAAACAGGGGTATTTTCCTTACCTGTTCCTTTTTTGATTCCAAAATGGCAATTTTATAATTTATGTTGCTTTTATTGTCGTTTTCCTCCAAAATGTTTTTGTTTAAAATAAACTCCAACTCTTTTAACTGCTTTTCGATATTAAAATTTAATTGTTTTCCAACCTAAAAGTGCCAATAATTTATTATTATTTTTTTGCAAATAAAAAAATTTACACCCTCTTTAACATTTTTAGTTTTTAACGTACAAAATAAATAAATATATCAATTTGTTGGTTAAATTCTGTACTTACAGAATCTGTAATAAGTGTTTTTTTAAAGGAATACTCTGTATATCATCATTAAAAAGGTCTTTCACAGATTCTTAAAAATTGCCGCATGATATGTTTGTTTTTAATAGTTTCGAAAATATGACTATATAAGTATTTTTATACTTTTTATTATATCTTTTTTTAAAAATACATTTATATGATATACAGTGTGTTCTATTTAAAATCATGCTTTTTGCCGTATCTTGTACATTTTAGAGGTAATATAATTCTTATTACTGGTTCAAAATATACAGAATTACCAGAACAAACGGGGAGGGAGTGCACCTTTAATATTTGCCGTCCGGCATATGGTTAATGGGTATAATACATATTTTTGTAAAAAGTGAAAGAACAAAAGGTTTAAAATGTTTAAGCTTTTTTTTGCAATATAAACACTAACTTACCCTTTTATCTCTGAATTATCATTTTGCAGTCCCCAGTTTAAAGGAATCAGAACGCTGTTTTGTAAAGGAGGAGGAGGTAAAATTGGATAAGTAAAGCTGTATTCGATATTGGCATCATTAAAATTTGTTCTTAGTTTGGCAATGTAGTTGCAACAAGTTACTAAAATGCAAGAGCGCTCCCAAATACTTGTTTGTTTGCTGAAATATATTAAATTTATTATATTATTGCAGTGTTTACCTACGTATCAAAATAAAAGGCCGATTCCACTATTGAAAATATAAAAATAACTTAACATAAACATGGGTCCGCAAAATGTCTTGTTCCCAAGATACAGGGTGTTATACTTGTAATTTTATTTATATCTTAGATATTCTTAACCCAATTTTGTTTTAATGTAACAAAGTTATTTATGGCATTAGGGGGGTAATTTTTTATTAATTTTACTTACATTTAATAAGTCTAGAGGCGTCTGGAGCGGCAAATGAAAAATTTAAAAAAATAACCCTTTACGCTACTAACTGTGTAAATGTGTGTAAAATGTTTTGTGCTATTTTAGATAAAGCAAGTAAAATTACACCTTTTTATGTCTCATAACTTTTTTAGTATCTTGTTTAGTTTAAGAGAACGACCATAAACGAAGCATTGCGGATACAATTTCTTTTAAAATTTAGGTTCTATAACTTTTCATTAGCAACTGTGTGGACAAAAACAATAAAAATTTGTTTTTACTAAAGTGTTCTCGAAATTTTTCAGTTTTTTGAAAGCTTTCTAACAACTTGTATCTTGAGAACAAAACATTTTCGGGCCCATGCTTATACGAACTTTTTTCTTTATAATTTTAATACTTTAAATCTGCCCCCTTAAATTGTGGTAACAATATTTTGTAAAATAACAAACTTGTATATATTTTTTTAAAAGTTTTTGAAAGTACTTATTAATTATTCCTGGTTGGCAGTTCTGGTTAAGATCTAAATAAAATCCTTTGAATTAAAAATGAATTGGTTTTTTAGAACCTTTTAATTTAAAGAAAGTGCTAAATTATGTAGACATAAGGGGACCATTTCTAGCTGCACCCGGCCCCTTGACTCTTGCGGCGGCATTGATGTAATAAGTAGAAGAAAACACCTTATTTTTTATATTTTGTTAGGAATCCTATTTTAGAAAATGACGTCATAAATATAAAATAAAAAAAAAATACTTTCTGTATTTTATGTCATTGTGTACTACAAACCTTTTAAATTTTCACCAGCATCAACTTTCATTTCATTAATATCTCCTATACCAAAGCATTCTTTTATTTTCTCCAGTGCAGGATTCGTCAGGATGTTTTCTTTTAGGACCTGGATAGATGCAGTTTATTCCCCATTCTATAAGTTTTCCATGAATACGGAATGAAGGAAATTTAAGTTTTATTGTTTGGAGGCAGGTGTGTTCTTTGAGATCCCATAATTTAAACATCTACGAAATATAAAGTCTTAAAGCATGTACAGAGTACAGTATGTCCAAAATTTAGGTCTTCAATTTGTATTAAATGGTTCTTTGCTTTAAAAACATTTGTCAATTAAAAAAAATAATAATTTGCATTCAGTCTTTGACCAGGTTATGTATGTCAGCTGTATAGATATTTTTTTGAGACCATCTACCTACTATTGTTAAATTTTCTAGATGAACCAGATCTGGATAGTTTATCTGCTTTCTCACTGGCTCCTATTTCTGACTGTCCAAGAACTCAGAGGAGTTTAATTCTGTTGTTTTTGCACGCAAACTCTTTTAGGTGGTTAAGGTTTTTCATAGGAATTTTGGATTTTTGGATTTGGGCAAAATGTTTAAAAATTGCATGTTAAAAATTATGGAAAACTATCCGACAAAAAAGTAACGCATTCGCCCAATCCGACACCCGAGACGTATGACATTGACAGGATGGATTAAAGCGCCGCTTCCATATATGGCGGTATGAATATTCGTGGTAGATTAGTAAAAAAAAGTCCTAAAAAAGCTTTTAAATGTGTTGTTATTATGAAGTCCATTTTAGCACTGGCCCAGAGACTATATGATAGGTAGGAATAGGACGAGTTTATATACAGGGCATCCAAATTAGGTGTTTTTATTGAAAACTTTTTAAAATGATGACCCTGGAAGGATCCTTAAAAACAAATGATGCGAATTTAACTGTATCCTTACCCCGTCTGTAGATAAGCTTAAGAATAATTCTTGATTTTCAAGAATTTGCAAATCAAAACCTCCGATTGATGCTCTGAAAGAAATGCGACCGGCTTAGATATAAAGATATTCCAAAGGGTAATGAGTCCTTCGCTATTCCCAGTTATTAACACTTTGGAAGGGATACTAAGAGCAAAACAGCATACACCCTACAAATAAATAAATAATATAAAATAATATCAATTTTAATATACAGGGTGTCCCAACTCTATTTATGCAGCAAATTACTTCGCCCCTGTACAAGATACAAAAATAAACTTATGATAAAAACTGTTTATTTGAATACACTTTTTTCCTGACATTTCTAGTATATACAGAGGTGTCTCAAAAACATAATTTTCATTGTCAAGTTGGTTTTGTAACTGGAACACCCTATCTATTTTAACAAATTTTGACTTTATAATAAATTCTGCATTAAAAATATATATAACACATTATACGTTAATTATTGCTGGTTTTTGAGATATCAGGAGTATGTTAAGATACTTATTAGCGACTTAAAGTGAAGAAAGAAAATAATATTTTGGTTCTAATTATTTTTAAATAACTTTGCCACTGTCAAAGTGACAAAACATATAATAACATGCAATTAATTACCTTACATTGTAAGAACTACTAATAAGTAAGTCAGCTAATTAGTTTATTTTAAATACATACTTACTAACCTAACCTAAAAACCCGCCATAATTGACGTAATGTTGTTTTATAATGCAATCAAGTAAACAGGTGTCCAAAATAAACGAAATTTCTGACATACCTATTAGTAGATCTTACAGTGGAAGGTAATTAATTACTTGCTACTATATTATTTGTCACTCTGACAGTGACAGAATTATTTAAAAATAATTGAAACCAAAACATTATTTTATTTCTTCACTTTTAATTGTTAATGAGTATATCAACATACTGCTGATATCTCAACAACCAGTACAAATTGACGTATAGTGTGTTATATATTTTTGATGTAGGATTTCTTACAGAGTCAAAATTTGTTACAATATATAGGGTGTTCCATTTAAAAAATCTACTTCTCAATAAAAATCATGCTTTTGAGACACCTTGTATAATAGCTAGAACTATTACAAAAAGAGTGTATCCGAATAAACATTTTCTAATTTAAGTTTATTTTTGTATCTTGTCCAGGGTCGAAGTTATTTGGTTTATAAATAGAGTTGGGACAGGGGTATACAGTTTTAAAAGTTGCGTCATCAGTGAGTAACCCTGTTCAGCCCTATAGACCCCTATAAACTGGCCTGTCGCCATACTGGGGTTTACAACTTAGCTAATGACCTGGTGCCACGTAACCTACAAACCACATCAAACTTCTAACTTAAAAATTAAAGAAATTACCACCGAAAAGTGTTACCCAATCGAGGAGTTGAGGTTTAACGTAAGCGCGTTTAGGTTCATATCTATACACGGCCTAATATGTTAAAGTCAAAATGTCAAAAGCTCAAGTAAATAATATTTTGGTAGCCACTGTTTTTAAAAATTTACGTTAAAAGTGATGCCGACTATATTTTTATTATTTGTTCGTTAAGAAAAATGGGCATTACAACCTTTTTTAAATCTTAATACCTACTTTTGGAACCTTATAATAAATGGACTTTCTTTTATTTTCCATATGTTTTATAATAATTGAAGAGTTCGTATCCCTACTGCAAGTTAGCAAAAGATCACCGTTTTCAAAATATTGAATGTGTCTTATTGAGTCTTGATGAACTTGGCCATAATCTTTAACTATCACATGACTTTTTTCTTTTATAAAATCCTAAAAACAAAAAAAAATATTTGCAAATAAAAATTTAGAATAAAATTATCTTCTGTTTTTGCGTTTTAATCAAAAAAATCTATACTAAACTAAAATATCAAAATATAATTAGTAGTTATTAGCAAATGTATAACTAATAAGGTTTTTATTAATATTGTATTTTCTGCTAATAAAAACTATAGTTTATAAATTATCTACTTACATTCCAATAAAATAATGTTAAATTATCACTTCTCTTTCTTCGAAGAAACTCCTTTTTTGGTTGAAGAAATACAAAGGTCATGATTTCACCATTACAGTCCCCACAAAATAGAATGCTTTGAGTGTTAGAGTTATTAAAAGGTATTGTGTAAGGTTTGTAGGATAAACACTAAAAGTAGAACTATTAATTTTTAACAATCTTTGTATCTTTTTAATGGTTAGGGTTAAGATAAGATTCTAATTACTGATTCGAAAAGTACAGAACCAACTTGACAAACTGGTATTTTTATTTATTTTGTAAAACAAAAAAATTTAAAAACTTAAGAAAACTTAAGAAAGGTAAAAATGTATAACTGACACCCAATTTATGAGAAAATGTGTTTCTACATGAACTTTTACCTCTATTATATTTGGTGTACTAAGAATCAACCAGTACGGAACATGTTTCAAACCAGAGGCTTCATATATTATAATGCTTCTGGCTGTATTTGTAATAATAAACATTAGAACATCTGGACAAAATATTGCATCTGTTACCCATCTAAAACATTTGGCACATACATAGATTTAAGAAAAGTTTTTCGAAATAAAAACATTTTATATTTTTTACCTGTTTCGTCTCCTTCGTTCATCTTCAGACCTACTTATGTCTTCCCTGGTCATAATAGCATGATATGACGTTAGGAAATTTAGATTGCCGTCATAAAGGCCAACCCTGCCGTGTTTTAGAACCACAGCATAGCAAAAATACTGGTCTGTTTCAATAAGTACTATCTTGGCAACAGATTCATTCTGCAATAAAAGGGTTTAATTTTTGTTTATAGAGCGGGATCTAACCTAGCAAACACTATTTGCCGGCAATATACATTTTCATATTGACATTGATGGTAAAGCATTGGCAATTTGTGGCAATATTATGCCACCGTCTAATACCTAATTGCCAATAAATATTACATGCAGGCGAATTGCTGGCAAGCATACAAAAATGGCGGCATACCAATCCTGATTAAATAAAGCATACCTTTTTGTTGCAGGCAAATAATTATTGGATTTTTGAAGTTGTTTTATTTATAATGGCAGGTAAACAACATTTATGTTTTTTTACATAAGTTAACGGAAATGGCCTTTTCATATCATTGTATTGTTACAAATCATGCAAATAAAAATTAAGTCAAACAAAATGTTTATTATGTATTTTTGAGAAAAAAAAATAAAATGATGGTAAAATTAGCTAGATTAATTTCGACCGAAGGTGACAAATTCAAATTTCCCGCTACAAGATTTGACGATTTTGACAGATGAAGAAAAATTGCTTTTGTTTGACCGCTTTGTGCAATTGTTTTCTACGTGGTTTTCTTGTTTTTTAGTTTTTTTTAATCAAAAGAGTTTTTTAATAGACATAATTAAGTGTATTCATTACCTAATTAGTGTGTGTTTTGTGATTAACCGGTGATGGCTAGTCGAGAAGGCGAGTTATTCAAGTAGACTGATAGGAGCTGTAAACATTTTGTTTAAAACCTTTTAAGTTTGTAGTTACTTAAAAAAATATTATGAAATTAGGCAGTTGCCTTATTAAAAGTTTTAAGACGTGTTAATAAAAAATATTATAATATTTAATAGTTTGTTTTGACATTTAACTCCTTTAAAATATTTCTCCCTGTGTTTTGGATCTGAAAATTGAGTGTAAGTGTCCCTGGAATACTTACTATTTTAAAGTGTTTGCTTTTGATTTACTATCTTTTTTTTAATTTTATTACATACCTTTTTAATGGTTTATTGTTACTGTATAAACATTTATATTATGTAATTTTTTTAATGATAAAGTTTTCCTGTTTTTATTTTCTCATTTTTTCGATTACAAAATTCTAAATATGTTATTTAAATTTTGGGACATTCTACTTATCAAACTTGCAATACTTATTTAATGATAAATGCCATTATCCGAAACGCATTTTTTTATCATAACTTATTAATGATGGATGCCATCACAGTATCTCCTCCACGTGGCCCAATAACGGCCAATTGCCCACTTTTGCGTCTTTTTGTTATCTTTTTGCCAATAACTCATTAATGATGGATGCCATCATCCTAAACGCATTTTTTGGCATAACTTATTAATGATGGATGCCATCATCCTAAACGCATTTTTTCATCATAACTTATTAATGACGGATGCCATCACATTATCTGCAACACGTTGCCCAATAACGGTCAATTGCCCACTTTTGAGTCTTTTTGTTATCTTTTTTGCCAATAACTCATTAATAATGGATGCCATCATCCTAAACGCATTTTTGGCATAATTTATTAATGATGGATGCCATCATCCTAAACGCATTTTTTGGCATAACTTATTAATGATGAATGCCATCATCCTAAACGCATTTTTCATCATAACTTATTAATGACGGATGCCATCACATTATCTGCAACACGTGGCCCAATAACGGCCAGTTGCCCACTTTCGTGTCTTTTTGATACCTTTTTGCCAATGCCTTGTCATTAAAGAGTGTTGGCAATGCCAGTAAATTAAATGTACATGGCCGGCAAAAAATGTTATATGGGAACTTTCTCTTTTTGTTTTTGGCACGTTAGACAGTATGGTATTTTTATTTTTACTTACTTTAGTATGAGCAACAGCTTCAATTGAACTTACATTAAGAGAAAGTTTTGATTTAATGTTAGGATACATGTTATCAATTAAAAAGTCCAAAAACATGTTCCAAGTAATAGTATCGCTGTTGCCTTTTTTTATTTCGTCAAAAGAATATTACTTTGTAGTGAATATTGCGGACCTCCTAAAATGTTAAAATTAACATGAATACGAATTTCTACGGGATAAATTTTAATTTTAATTCTTAAGTTATTGTAAACAACACCAATCGCGTTCAAATTAGAAAACGTTTAAAAGAAAGGTTTGGTCAAAAATGTTCTGGTAAATTTTTTGGATCATACCAAACAACACTTAGTACTGCAATGTTTAAACAGTAAGAAGTGGCTTTTATATTAAATAGAACCTCTTTCCAATTAGGTAATTTTAAAAAAATGATTGCTAAATTTGCAAAAATCAAGGTTAGTGTAAGTGGCGTAGCGTGGGTCCAAAGGCGCGGAGGGGGGCAAACTATTATTGGGGCGGCCTAACTTCAGAGAGCAGTGTACTTATAAATATTTTGCTGGCACCAAGACAAGTACATTGAAATGAGTTAGGTACAAATAAAAATGTGAATTATTTAAAAAATCCTTTGATAACTATATAGTTCGAATTAATTTTTATTATTATTTTTAATTAAAGCCTGTTTTTTAAATTTTTTAAATATAAATAAATAATTTTTAAAATATATTTTTGCTATAACAAATATAAAATACGACTTACCTAAAACAAAACGCACTTTAAAAATTTATAAATATAAAAAAACATTTTTTAAAACATATTTCTGCAAAAAAACAAATATAAAATGGGAACTTAACTAGAACAAAACTCTCTTTGAAAACTTACAAATATAAAAACTATTTTAAAATATATTTTTATAAAATCAAAATATAAAATAAGACTTAACTAAAACAAAACGCACTTTAAAAGTTTTAAATAAAACAAAAATTTTAAAACAAAAACAGCCTGGTCTTGGGACGGATGTAATTTCGACCAAGTTTGGAACAAGTACTAAAAACACATGTAATATCGACTAGAAGTAAAAGGGTGCGGATAATCTTATACGCATTTTGGACAAAGGGTGCAGGTATTATTTAAAAATATGAAAGATAACTTCGGTCAACACGATTTCTGGGTCTGACTTTTACATATTAAATTTTAGTTTCTCCTACGCCAAAACTAAAAGAAAATATATTTTTATGAAAGTTTGCTCTTGTAGAAATTAAAACAATTTTCCATGATTTTGGCAATAATAAAAAGGTGCAATTGAATTCTTAAGTGGATTTATAAAGTGTGTATTAGTCTTAGTTTATTAAAGGAAAAAAAAGGACTTGTTTACCAGAACTAACCATTTGTTAGTGTGCATTGGTTTAGTTTAATTAAGAATTTAAATATAAGGAACTTTAAAGGAATTTAAAAGGAATAAGGACTTGCTGAACTAACCAGTCGTAATTTCCTAAAACTGTTTTAATTACCCTGTCGGGCGCCATACCGTAGTATCATCGGAAGGTAGGTATACAATTTAATATCCCTGGTCGAAAATGTACATGTCCTTATCCGGCTCCTTTTTCTGCGGCAGGTAGACGAAGGGAGTTCTGGTCGAAAATAGGCCCGCCGTGGTCTTGACACTTTTCACTTATCCAAAACACTGTGTCAAAGTGAGCATCAAGAGCATAATCTGACTCGATGCTTATTTGGGGCTAAATCGTTTAGCTTCTGTTCGCCAATAGTGGCCCTTGTTATGGCTTTATTTTGCGTAAACGACTAAATGACCTTTCAGCGCCGGCGCTATTTATCGGATCTAGTGGTGTCTCAATGGGCACAGTGACACTGGTTTTCTTAATGAATTTATATTTTTTGCAAATTAAACAACTAAAAACACAACACTTAAAATCCAAAAATAAATTATTTTGACGTAAAAGTAAATAAGCAAAATGTTCACCTTTTAATAAAATTTACTGTTTAGTTCGAAATTGTTCAAATTTTTTTGTTTTTTTTTTTATGTTGTCTACGAATACTTTTTAAAATAAGTTGAAGTGGCTTCAATTTGTTTTCTCTAAATCGGAGCTAAATAAAACAAAAACACGGGTTGTATTCTTAGTTATTAACTCGAAAAATAATATAATTAAAGTCCGCGCGTTTAGTAAAGAGGTCACCGACGTCATCATTATCTACGCGAAATCTTCTGTAACTCTCTTTCAATCGCGCTTTCGAGGGCTTCGTATCGTTACCTAGGAAGTAGGCATTTTAAAGATTTGATTAAAAAAATAAATAACATTTTAAATACGGGTGGAGGGAATAAAAGGAAATTTTGCCCAGAAAATGATGACGTCGGTGGCCTCTTTACTAAACGCGCGGACCCTACTACAAAAAAGTCCAGTCAGTTTCGTACTTTTGTTCTTAATATTATTGGCTAAAGTGCCCACTAAGACTATATTGATGGACCCGATAATTTTAATTTATATTATATAAGATATAAATAGACACCTTATTACTTCAAACAACTGTACCAAACATTAACCAATGGGTTTAAGGATCAAGATATTTATAAAATACCGAGTTTTTTAAAACACTAAACTTAAAAACCATTTGGTCATTTGTTCCACGAAACTTTTTTCAAAAAAACCACTTAAGTAATTATCCCTTGAGGTTTTTTACCGTAGTTAGAAATCACTTTTATTTTCGATGATTTTACAGGGTATGTCGAAAGCCGTAAGGAAAATCAAAAATCTATATTTTTATTAAGATATCCACTTTTATATTTTTAACTTTTATTTTAATTACCTTTTTTAGCTGCCAGCAGAGCAGCAAAATAACCACACAATAAACCTATTTATTTATTTTTTAAACTTTAATTACAAACGAGTTGCAAATGAATCGCAATAGCCATAAACTGTTTTCACCAGAGTTGTTTTCTAAAAAAAAGAGATCGAGAGTAATATATTAGAATTTTGATATTCCTTACGGTTTTCGAGATATCCTGTAAAACCATCGGAAATGAAACATACAATACACTGCACTGTATATTCAGGGTAGCTGCTTTATTATTATTTTTTTAGTTAATCCATGTGTCGTAAAATTCATTCCTAAAACTGTAATTGAATTTTGAATTGCTATTCACATGGTTATAATATGTTTTGTTAGTCGCAAACAATAAATTTACTTTTACCATAAAAAGAACAAATTGCATCAAGGAACTCATTCTTGTTTAATCCAATTTCCTCCCCTTTGTCATCAGAATTGCTTTTAAAAATTGCCTGCAGGTTTTCCAAGTCAGTGTTCGAGAGGTTTTGCAGAAGACTGTGCCAGGCATTATTTGAATCTTCTTCGATAGCGTCGAAACTAAAACAAATTTACTTCTATAATTGCTTTTCTTATAATATACAGTGTCCAACTTTGCATAGATGCACCCTATTATTACAAATTTCGCCACCATTATACCAGTTATTATGAAATTTTCTTGAAATTTTGATGGTAAGTGTATGCCAGAAAAGTGATATATTAGGCAAATTTAACATTTGCATTGCAGTGTTGGATAAAAAAGTATTTTTTTTTTTGGATATTGGGGCTTGTCTTGGAAATGTTTTTCTTTACATTTAGAATCAGCATCCTCAAAACTCCCCTAACTTATATTTTTGAAAAGTCATGCACATTTTTCCAAATTTTTGACTTTACCATTGGTGTGCAGTGTAGTGGCAAGGTTGTAGGGTTGACCGAAGAGTTTCCTGAGTCCAGGCATTTACACGCGAGCATAAAAACGATTTTTCTCCGAATAAACCATTTTTTTTTATAATTTAAATTCTTAAATGTAAAGTAGAGTATTAAATATTAGGTACAATGCAATCCAATTTAAATAAGATACCCGTTATAATTCCATTATTTGTACAGGTTTAAAAAATCCTGAAACGCGTATTTTTTTCAGGGTCAAAGTTTGGTGTCAAAAATTACTTGTTCGGGGTTATCCCCTCCCCTCACCAATCGGACGTCAAAAAGTTTAAATGGGAAGGGGTCAATTAATACCTTATCTTAAACGATATCATATTTTCTTTTTAGTGGTATTTACTTTTTTAAATCGGTTTAGTTGTTTCCGAGAAAATTCACACCAATTATCAGGGTCTGTGGTCGGTGACTCAACCCCATAACTTTTTATTGTTGTTAATTTGGTACGTAGGCATATC